>CM074733.1:145275743-145485034 GCA_037367245.1 Phrynocephalus guinanensis
GGATTCATAGAGTCCACGAAGAAGAACTGTATGAAGGATTTCTTCCTATTAATTTTTCTGTTATGTTTAATCCATTTGTCTGGTCCTATGCAGGCACCCTAATGCTAAATGGCAGCTATTCTTTCTGCTGTGCGCCAAGAAATAGGCTGGAGATAGACTAAAAATTAATCTAACTTGAGGGACACATCTGTGAGGACGGCTCATCTGGTATTGACCCCCATGCTCACTAAAGCTGGATCCATTTAATAGATGGCAAATGAAACATCTGCTCAAACAGGTCTTTCCTGTTCTCTTCATGACAAAGAATTACATGGGTGAAGTAAGTGGTCCTCCCTTCAAGCATCCTCCTCCAAGTACGAAATACTATGTCCTCCAGATCCTCACAAAGGTCTGGGAGTATTTGGAAACACTATCACACCTTTTTATTTGCAGTTACATTTGGAAGCCAAGGACAAGGTTATAACAGTATGGGCAGGCGGTGCCTATTCTGCTTGCTCTGCTTTTACTGTACCATTTCTATCTATAAGATGCCCCCATGTATAAGACGATCGCCACTTTTCCAACCCAAAATTTACAGTTTCGTGACTGTGTGGTTCTCTCTTCAGCTTACTTCCGTGTAAAAGACGACCCTTGTTTTTCAACCTATTTTAGACAAATATTGTTCAATATTGTTAACTGCCCAGAGCGGCCTTTGTCACCAGATGGGTGGTACACAAATCCAACAAACAAACTGAATATATACAATTATATCGAATGAAGAATGCCTTCAATAGTTAGGTCTATCCATTTTAATCTGGGGTGCTGTGGATTTCTTTTTGTCGTATTTTTTGTTGCTTTTGATTTTAAGATTTCATTGTTTGGGTTTTGCTTTTAAATGTCCCTTGTTTAGTATAAGCCATCCAGATAACTTCATTTCACAATATAAAGATATACATATGATGGTGCCTCTGAAGATGACTATAATTCGTTCTACGGGTCAATTCATTTTATGAAACATTTGTCCTAAGAAACGTGGTTTAATATGGTTCCCATAGGAATGCATTGAATTCATCTCGCGAGGCATCCCATAGGGAAAATTCGTCTTACGAAGTTTTCCTATTCCCGAAAATTTCACTTGTCTTACGGGTTTTTTTGTATTAAGGGGCATTCGTCTTATGAGGTACTAGTGTATACAGTAGGCCAGCATTCTACTGGTGTTATGTAAGGTGTTTTTGTTGTTGCTGTTGTTTTAACTTGCTGTATTTAACTGAAGCTTTGTGACAAGATGCCAGGGCATGTCTTGGTCTTATCTCTGGTTATGCATCCATCTGCACAACCAAGATGTGTACCAGCAGCTCATCAATCAACCTCAGCAAACTGTACAAACCTTAAGGCAGCATCAGTAGGATTCTAACCATAAAATGTTATGAAATAAGAAACAGATCCCACATAGAGATCTTGCCCAAAATTAAGTATGGACCAGGAAGAATATTTTCTAGTCCAAAGGAAATCTATCCATACAGATAGCAAAAATTCAGTAACACAGAATGTTGGGCAGAATCTTACTGGATGGTAGTGCTAAGTGTAGTGGCACAGATTGCAGTTGTGCACAACAAGAAATAGAACCAACAATTCATTAACTAATAGCAATTCATACCTATAATTTATCCCACTGCACTTACACTGGTCTAAACTATGAATACAATTCTAGCCACCACTAAGAAGGAAAAATAAATGCTTAGAATTTTATCAATTCTGCTGCTATCCCCAAACTTCCAACATTCCTATCACATTAATATTGCTGTTGCTGCTACAAACATTTATATCATAACAGTTTTAACCTTTTTATACCCCCTGAGTCTTCTCCAACACTGGTGGCTTTCTCAATATAATATATTTTGGTGTAATACAATATTGCACCTACTTTCATATTATTTAAACCTATATATCTTGCTATATAAGCGTAATGTGAGCTTGTCAGCCTATGAAAACATCTGAAAAGGCTGCCTTTAAGTGCCAATTCTCCTGTACTTATTACTCAAATATATCTTGGAAGGTATAAGAAAGAAGCAAACTGGGACCTGCACTCACAATAAAATATTTAGGATACACAGCGATCCCCGTAAGGATTCTGGTCAGAAATTCTCAAAGAAATTAGTTTCAAAAGCATTTTTTCCTCATCTCTCTCTTGGAGCATAACCCTCATCATACCTAATATCTTGCCATCTGGCTGAGACAAGCAGCAGGGATAGTCCAATGCAGGGGTGTCCAAACTTTGGCCCTCCAGATGTTTTGGCCCACAACTCCCAGAATTCCAAGCTTGTATTGCCAATGACAAAGGATTGTGGGAGTTGTGGTCCAAACATCTGGAGGGCCAAAATTTGGACAGTACTGGTCCAATGTAATCTGGAGGGCCAACCCCCCCCCCACTGTAAACAACTGGTGTTCTTGTCAAGAGAACTGAGAGGATAAGGAACTCTCTGGGCTCAGGAATATTTCCAAGGCTAGAGTAAGCTAACGATTTAGACTCTGAATCAAGAACCAAGATGGCTTTCAAAGTATTTTCCTACTCCCCCCCCGCTCCCATCTCCTCTTATGATAAGAAATTAAGCGAAATACTTTTTATTTTGCGTAAACAGGAAAAACATCTGAAGTATCTTCCCTAAAAAGCTGTACTTTTAGAAGTGGTAGCTGTGTTAGTCTACACTAGCATGTCAGCCCAAAAATAAAAGAAACATTAAAAAAAAGCATTGTGACATCTTAAAGACTGATTTATTTTAACCAGGCCAAAGCACAAGAAAAGGTTTGAAACATTGTCACGGCATTCTGAGGAAGTGGAGTATGTCCACGAAAGGTCACGTTAAAATATAGCAATTAGTCTTTAAGGTGCCACAATATCTTGTCTTCTCTATTTTTAATTTTTCTTTTGTTTTTCTCCAGGTTTCCTGAGAAGCAATTTTTCCCGCATTCACTGAGACTTAGTCGCTTGAAAGTATACAATTTCATAAAATCAAAGATACGACGAATTTCAAATAACATAGTTCAGGCTTGCTTCAAGACAGGTTTGTTTTTCCTTACCTGCGCAATCAATAATTAATCATCTTCCGAAGGGCATCATAACATTTCCATTTGTCTGGGATGTAGAATGGCTCAAATATGTGAGGAAACGGGGTGTCATAACCACATACTCTTGAAATGGGAGCCTCTAGATTCAAGAAACATTCCTCCTGTGAATAAAAAAAATAAAAAAATAAGTAATATCAACCCCAAAGCCACATTTTAATACTTGCTGAGCTATGCAGAGCTGAGTGTCCTGGAATGTAAAACGCACAATTAAATGAAGATATCTGGTGCCTCAAGATTAAGAGGTGACCATTAGCTTAAACAGCCTTTTAAGAGCCACTCCGTGAAAAATGAATCTGTCAGTGACTATTAGGCAAGATATCTAAAAATGGAACCTGTGAATTCAAAAGCATTTTATGATTAACAGATACAAAGATAGAAAGAGGGCAGTTACTGCCATACTGCTCTGCTTATTGTGAGCTTCCTATAAACATCTGGATAACTTCTGTTGGAGAGAGAATGCTGGTACAGAATGAGTTTTAATCTGACCCAACAAGGGAATTCTCATTGGAATACTGTATGAAAATAGGAATAGGAATACATCTACATTTCTTATCTAAAGGACAAAGCAAATATTACAAACATGGCATATGCAAGACCTATGGGATTGCAACAGTACGCAATATTGATTCTGAAAACTATTCGATAAAATGAGCAATCAAAGTTTATCTGGGCATTATACAAACCTCTCTTTTTGCTTTTCATGCAGATGAAGCAAAACCTTAAACAGCACCCATTATGAGATGCACAACATAGTGATTACCATATAAAAGCATTACTATTACACATACTGTAGCTTTCACTTAGTAGGAAGACAATGTTTGGTTGTCTGGAGGGATTGTTTTGGGGGGAATTTGGGGGGTTTTTTGGGAGGGGGGTGAGTTGCTTCTTATACTACTTTTTGAAATTCTCCATAAAAGGCATGCATTGAAGATCCCAAACCATTCCTCTATAGCAGGCCTGCCCAAAGTCCGGCCCGGGGGGGGGGGCAAATCCGGCCTGTCAGGCCATTCTGAGTGGCCCGCGGCTGGCTGGCCCGCCCCTCCCTCCCCCTCCTTTGCTCCATGTTTTTTTAAAAAAATCTTCTGCCAACACTGACACCGCTGGGAAGCTTGGGCGGCTGGGCGGTCTGCCACCACCGGCACCGCAGGGGAATGTGTGGGGTGGGCAGGCCAGCGGGCCTCTGCCACCACCAAGGAGCTTTGGGGTGGGCTGGCGGGTGAGCCGTCACCACCGCTAGGGAGCTTGGGGGATGCACGGTCGCACAGATTGCCTCTTCCAAGGCGCGACCTGTGGCCACGGCTCCCTGTGCTTCCTTTGGTCCCCAACTTCCTTCC
The DNA here is from genome assembly GCA_037367245.1 of Phrynocephalus guinanensis. Taxonomy (NCBI): domain Eukaryota; kingdom Metazoa; phylum Chordata; class Lepidosauria; order Squamata; family Agamidae; genus Phrynocephalus; species Phrynocephalus guinanensis. The sequence goes on from CM074733.1 coordinate 145,280,183, forward strand.
TTCCTCTCTTGGTTTCCAACTCCCTCCCTCCCTTGGTCCCCGCCTTCCTTCCTGCAGGTGGGATTGCAAGGGGTCAGTGGGTGGGGCTTATGGGTCAGTGGATGGGATGGCAGGGTCAGGGAACAACCGGCCCCTGACACATTCTCAGCCACCAAATCTGGCCCTCCTTACAAAAAGTTTGGGCACCCCTGCTCTATAGGTTGTTTTCGTAGTCCTTTTGTTACTCAGCTGTCATTCCCACCTTCTCCAAAGCGGTCCATTACAGTTTTATCTCTGGAAGATGGTTTCTAAAGTAAGAAATACTTGAATGCAGCCTTCTTGTTGTCAAATAATTCGAAACTGAGCAGTCATCCATTTGTTCTTGTATGATTTTTCTATGTCCTTAGGTCAAAACATTAAATATGGAACTCTGATGCTGCTGTTTTCATTACTACTTGGCTGCAAAGCCTTCTTCTTCAAGGGTGCAGAATGCCCTAGAACAGTGATTCCCAACCTTGAGTAACCCGGGTGTTCTTGGACTTCAATCCCCCAACGCCTTCATCAACACCTGGGCTGGCTGGATTTTCAGAGAACTGCAGACTAAAAACACATGAGGTAGCCAAGGATAGGAACCACTGCCCTTGGCCAACAACTACATTGGGGGGGGGGGGGGGAGGAGGAAGAGGTAGAGGAGAATCAGGTTGGCATCAAAGCTGCACCCAGACTCTGGAACTCCCTCCCACTAGAGACCAGGACTGCCTCATCTCTGCTGTCTTTCCGGAAACAGGCAAATACGTTTCTCTTCAGGCAAGCTTTCCCTGAATGATGGACTACCATTAGGTGTATTTTCAATGAATCTATAGGATCACATAGACTTTGTGCTTATAACTACTTATAACCTTGTAGCTTTAATGTAGTCTATTAATGCTGTAGGATGCCCTCAATTCCTTGTTCTCAATTACTTGAACATGTCTTAATTGTTCTGGACTGTACATTATCCCTCATTACCGTAAGCTACCCTGTGTCCTTTTCCAAGGAGAAAGGCAGGGTAAAAATACAGTGGTACCTTGTATAAAGGAATTAATTCATTCCAAATGGAATTCTGTTAAGCAAATTTTCCTTTGTACATATTTCCCATAGGAATGCATTGAAAACAGATTAATCCCTAATCATGACTGTTTTTCTGTTGTATGTATTCACCCCATATTAAGCGATTTCCCCCTGTCTCCAGAAATTTTTTCCTTTAAGTGGATTTTCTGATAAACAAACCACTTGTTATACGAGGGTCCACTGTTCTCTAAAATAAATAAATAAATAAATTACACAATTGAGCTGAGCCTGCACAACTGCACAGTTATGCCAGATGCTGACAGCACGCCAGCAAAGATCATAGCGTCTCATGAATTTCCAAGACAAGTCGATATTTTTACACGGCATGCACTTGAGACTCCAACACTCAAAAGCTTGCTCTCCTTCCAATTTCATAATTTTGCGACAAACCCAAAAAGAAGCTCGAGAAAAAAAGGAAGCACCATGTTACTTTTTATTTGTACAACGCATCATTCCTTCGCTCCACATGGATCCCTTGGTCCATTATATAGTATAATAGAAATTTATTTATTTATTTATTTATTTATTGGATTTTTAAACTGCCTATCTAGCAGCGAGGTCACTCTAGAAATCAATATGGGTTTGTTGCAAAGATTAAACAGATCATACAAGGTGAATGTAAGATTACTTTCCTAGCACTGACTGAAATGAAAAGGGAGGACGTTCATTTCAGGCTTTCTCAAAAAAGGAGGAGGAGCAGGAGGAGGAGGAACAAAGTCATGTTAGATAAGGAACCCATTTGGGGGAAACCACTCATGTCAGTGTCACGGCGCAAGCAATTTTCCTTTTATCCAGCAACTCCCTCGACTGAGCAAACATTGCTTGGGCCACGGTGATGGGGACCTCTGCTGGTGTAACGGCAATGCTTACACACAATCACAAAAACGTGTGTCTTTGCATTGGCAGTGTGTTAATAATATGCTGATGACAAACATCCGTAATCTACTAGGAATCATGGCTTCCAATGTTTAGCATTAATCTCCACAAGCAGATTAATTCAGGATTACATTTTTTTGGCTAGTCTCCTTTTAAACTGATAACCATACTTTATAATATGGTGCATTGTTTCTACAAATTTTTGAATCACTCTTGCTCTGCAGTTAATAAACCTATTCAATAAGATTTTACATTTCTGTTTCAGTTTAGAATGCTATTTTCTTCGATCCAACAATAACAACATGAAACCCAAGATAAATTCACAGTCCTGCTGACAAAATGAAATGAAATTAGAAAGAAAAAATTGCTACCTGTGATTTTAAATAACATAATGAAAACTGAAGACTTTTTTTTTTTAAAAAAAAAGCTAGCAAAGGAGTATTTTCTCACACATCTGCAGCAAACTAACTCATTAAAAAACTCTCTGACGATTCTTTCTAAAATCTGAACAGGAAATACTTGAGTACATATTCAACTAATGTGGCCTAGTCTTCATACTGGACACTAATGAAGACAGCTGCGTCTCTGGTGAAAATCAGGAGCTAAAAGGCTGAGCAAGAAATTCCTGGTCCCAACCCAGACTGTACACTAAAATCACAAGGCAGCCTTCAGCAAGACACAGCCGCTCAAGGTTCATCCCCCAATTGTCAACCTGGAGACAATAATAATATCAAACTATTTTACCGAGTTGTTGCAAGGATCACTTAAACAATACATACACAGCACTGGACCTCTTGCAGCGGCAATCTGCATTCAACATGTCATTCTGACCTCTATGGGGAGTTTCAAATGGACTGTACAAATGGACTAAGGACTGTAGTTTGGGCTAGGAAATGTTAATTCATAGCACATGAGTCGGAATCTAGCCATCCAGCAAAGGGCTGTGAGAATGCAACGGAGAGGTGTAACAATATCTTATGGGGAAGAGGAATTAAAACTTCAGCTCATAATCCTATGGAAGACGAACAGCACTTAATGGGAAACATGCGAAAATTGGTACCCGTTTAAGGTTACCCACAAAAGAAATCTTAAGAACTGCAATAAGAACGGCTGTTACAGGCTCCGCAGCATCTCTTCCCCTCCCTTCCCTTTATTCTACATCTCCAAACACTCTTTCGTAAAGCAAGGGTACTCAGCAGCTACAGACTTTTCATGTATCACAGATCTAGGGAACAAATCTATAAAACAATACCGAGGCTAAGGTTAAGAAATCAGATTAAATGTTTTTTTTAAATTTATAAAAGAGCTTTTTGGGCTAGGCATTGTATTTCTATTGGCAGTTCTACGTTCCTCTACTATGAAGTCTTCTCCCATCAAACTAGCTGCTGGAAGACAAATCAGCTATGCTGAAAAGGAAGTTTCTCGTGTTTCAGAGGTAAAATTGTGATGTGTGAATGCTGCAGCAGACAGGTCCATTCAATCTTACTGCACAGAAAGTAGCAAAAACAGCTAGTATTTTTTCAAAGAAATTTAAACCCAAGTGTATTTATAGGAAAAGCTAGTATTTTGCATGAAATGGCATGTGGTATTGTAACATGCGTGCTTAGAATTATACACCATTCAGTACTAGACACCCAAAGGGCCTTCCAGGAATTAATTGCAGAAACATGGGCTTGTAGATAACTCTTTTGTGTGACAATATTGAACAGTAAAAGTTTGGCTGCATTTGGATGAGCATTCAGTCTTTAAATATGTCAGGGTTCAAATATTTCCAGCTTTCCAATAAAAGCATGGAGCTTTCAAATTACATATATCATACATACTCATACGTATATTCCAAAATCAATAGCTGCACATGATCTCTCATTTATGAAAGCTATTTCTTTTGCACCTTTCAAGCTCCACTGAAGTTATCCTTCAACTATCCTACTGGAATAAATCATAAACTTCCCTACTTGGACTAAAGTATTTTAAAATAAATCAGATGTTCAAAAACTGATTTAACATCTGTCTTTTCAGTGCAATGTTTCTGACATCTCGTGATAACAAAGCATAACATTTATTTACTGTATTGTTGAACAATTTTTGTCTCACTTTCGCAGAAGATGCACTGCTGGTCATCAAGAGAAAGTTCTGCATGCTTGTAAGATTATGCATTTCTAGTTTAGAAATAAATAGAAATTGCATTGAGTCATACCTTTAAATGCTGTAAAAGTACAAATGAAATACATATCTTTTGGAGGCTATGTAAAGAAAACCATGAGTCAAATTTTCTTATCTTTAAATGTCCCCTCATCTGGGAAAATTCCACTCTCTCAAATCAAATGATATACTGTATTGGTGCAAGCCAGACTTTTGTTCAACATTTTCTTCAGTATTTGATATAATTTTCATTCTCCTTCCCCCATCCAAAAATAGAATATCTGGTGAAACATTATAATAGTCCCCATCTGAACACATGCATTTTTAAATTACAGAATAATATTCTTGCTAAGCTTTCATAATATTTCCTTGCTTTTTAGAAAAAAGAAAATACAGTATACATATTTTCAGAAAGTGATAGCGCAATGAACTCAGCAAGTGCAATTTATACCAACAGTATTTCTGTAACATCGCATTTAATTCAAATAAATACATGATACTTAAATCCTAGTTGCTTTTAAATTCTAAAATTTATACCACAGTGCTTTATTGTGCTAACCTGCACATGCGAAAATAGTTAACTACACATGTAATAGTTTATGATTTTAGTACTCCATTAAATAAAATGTTGAGGTATCCTTAATAAATTGATTTTCAGGAAAATGCTCTAGAAGGAATGCAATCTTAGTTCAGCATCAACAAAGTAAAAAAGTAAACCTGTGCATCAGGAACAAGCGCTAAATATTTCTTTCATTTAGCAGGCTAAAACCAAGGATTAGTTTCTTCTAGGCTGGAACCTGGTGCCATGTTAAATGCATTCCATCACACTGAAAATCAATCAGATTGAATACACAGAAGCAAATGTGCAGAGTGCTTTTTGAAATGTTCAGAATGATGCTTTGGAAACAGAATTGCAAATTTGATGTATGGAAGCCACTGTCAAACACATCAATAACTGCAGTAATTGCCCCACAATATAAAGACATTTAGACCTTTCATTCTATTGTGGAATGTCTTGTTTTTTGACTGCACATTAATTTAGCCTTTAATTTACCATCTTTTCTGCAGAGGATTTATTTGATTATTGCAGATGTTTTAGACAGTAACAAGTAGAAATTAAAGAAGAACGGGTGGTTAATTAGATAATTATCAAGACTACAGTTGTTTAACTTGCAAAGCAACAGAAAGGCTTTTATTCTATTTGCACCTACAGAATTACTAAAACACCACATTAGAATGCTTTGCACAATCACAAATTCATAATAAAGCAGTAAAGCAATGAGAAAGGACACAATAAAGCAGTGAGATTTAGATCAAATGGAGCCGCTGAGCAGCAAAGGAACCGAAAGCCAAGAAACTGCCAAGTACCAGACCTGGACAATCGCATTCAGCAGAGCATCTTTCCGTGTCAAACAAGATACAAAAGTAACAGTTTTGCAGATGAAAAGGTTTCTTTACAGCATACCTGCATATCTGCACACCCAGGATCATATAGATTTGTTTATTTAACCTGATTTATATTACCACTAATTAGCCTTTTCTACACCCCAATAACCAAAGGAAGCATTCTCAACTGCTCCAGCAAATGTTTTTAATTTTACTCTAGATTAGACAAAACTGCTTGAGTGATGCCCGAGTACCTATACTAACAGAACCAGCCACTAAATGTACCGTATTTATTGGCGTATAACACGCACAGGCGTATAACACTGTTCTTCAGAACTTATGCTTTAGACTGAAATATCACCCTAGACAGTTACAAGAGCAAAAGATTAAGAATCTAAAACAAAATTAACAGTCCCTTTCCTGACTTTTTGTCAATGGAGACAAACTCTGAATGGAGAGTTATTAATACAGTGGTACCTCGGTTTAAGAATGCCTGGGTTAACCAAAAAAATGGTTTAAGAAAAGAAAATTGTTGGAAATGGGGATGCCTTGATTTAAGAAAATTTTTCAATTGAGTGCCCCGGTTTACATTTTTTGATAAGGCATCAAAAGTTTATGTGTGATGTTCACATGACGAAAACAATGGGGATGTCTCATTTTAAGAATTTTTTTAATGGAGTGCCCCAATTTGCCTTTTTTCTGATCTCCGGAATGGATTGATTGGTTTTCAGTGCATTCCTATGGGAAACTGTGTTTCGGTTTATGAATTTTTCACAATACAAAATGGCCCAGAGAACAAATTAATTACTTAAAACGAGGTACTTGCAAAACAGAAGTCCTTCCTTCTTCTCATGTGTCAAGTAGGAAGCATTATGAATAGCAGATATGGTAACTGCAATATATGCAATTTACAACACATCTTAAAATGTGATTGTTTAATTGTTTAAATATTTGTATACTTACTGTTATTAGCTTTAAATGTTGCCTTTTTGATTATGCAAGACACCATGGGTCCTTTTTAAGGTGCAAAGTGGTGGTGGGGGGGGGGAATCAAATCATGCAAACAAATACTGTAGTTGACCAAAGTACAGCAGGGAGAAAGATTTATATGAAGGGAAGTCCATGCTGATGATGAATGCTCTTGATATGGGACAATAAAGTGTCACCTACATACTGGTGACACTGAACATCAGAACTCCAGGCAACCTCTCCCAGGGGTTTCATGTGGATGTTAAATACCATGGGGACAACACAGAATCCTCTAGGATCCCACAGCTCAACATACAGGGTGTCAAACAGAAGTCCCCAGCACCACCTTTTGAGTGCTCCACTCCAGGTATGGTTGGGACCACTGTAAAACAGTGCCTCCAAGTCCCATCCCAGAGAGAGGACCCAGAAGGATGCCGTGGAAGTAGCCTTCTTGAAAATCATTTTTCAAACAATTATGCAAGTCTATTAATATCTTCCTAACAATCCAAACAACAAAGTACAGACGGGTGTTCCAGATATGTTCATGTGCTTCTAAATGATTATGCATCATGTACAATAGTGTTCCGAATGAATCATTATGGAGAAACATTATTAATCACATTTAATAATTCAATTTGCTTGCCAGAATGGAAAAAAAAAAATAACTGTAAGTGAAATGCTTCTATCTCATGAACTAAAAATAACACTAGCCAACCTGTCCACAATTCAAGTTGCCTGTACACCGTTATAAAAGCGATTATATGCATTTAAGCCATTAATATTTGGCACCTACATCGGAACAAAGACTTTCCTGTGCGTCAGGCCTTTCCCATAATCTTCCACCCACTTGTATTCCAGCAAGATAAATGTAGCAGTCCTCCTCAACTTCATGATTCATGTCGATCTTTGTATGTACACTTTAAATGTATTATTGTTTTTTCTAATACAATTCCATAGGAGTGCTATGACTGTGAGAGCAGAAGTACTTGGAAACTCAATGATAGCAACTTTAGCCAACAAATCTTGGAAAATTCGAAGAGAGCTTTGCATCTTATTATGCAGCAGTTTAGACAATGTCTCACAATAATTTATAAGTACAGTGGACCCTTGTATAACAAACGGTTTGTATAACATAAAATTTGTACAACATAAAAAATTCTGGAGATAGGGGAAATTTACTTAACATAATCGCCTATGGGGCGAATCTGTACAACATAAAAATGGGATCACTCTGTTTTCAGTGCATTCCTAGGGGAAATTTTTATAAAGGAAAATTTGCTTAACATAATTTCATTTGGAACGAATTAATTCCTTTACACAAGGTACCACTGTACTAAAAACTTCCAACAACTCGAGTTCCCTACAGTATGAACACAAAACTGTATTAGGAAACTATCATCTTTCTTAATGGCATAAGATTATATTATGGAATGTTACCTTTTCAAGCTGGCAGATTTAAAAATAACTCCTTCCATTTGCTACTCAATGCCAATTCTATGTTTCTGGTTGAATAACAATGCCAAACAAAATAAAATATGCTCCTGAGGCTGACTTTTTTGAACTTGGGCATGTCAGATACATGGTGTTTAAGTATTTTAAAGAACAATTCCACAGCTAAGTGCTATCACATTTTATCTATGTTAAGTAAAAAGTCATAAATAAAATTAGTTGGAAGCCAATTAAATGATATAAATATTAACTATGGTGGAACAGGACTATAGATTAATGATGTGACAAATTGTACTATACTCTTTGTTTTATGTAAAACATAAAAACTTCATGGAGTCACGATGAGCTTAAATCTCTCCAGTTACTGAGAATGGTGATACTACTAATGAAAACATGTTTTTGGAGATAAAAGTAAACAATGTATCACCATTCATAAAACATGAGTTTTGTTTTGTTTTCAGCAATCTGAATCAACGTCTCCAGCTAAAATATATGCTTAAAAGTGTGTTTCCAGTTTAAGTTGAGTTATTATTATATTTCTGCAACTGTAAGCAAAGGCTGAGGAAAGAAGTGGAAAAAACCCACCCCCGAGATATTTTTTCAGAAATGTGTATTTAACAGCAAGCAAGATGGGAGCCATGCACTAAACTTAATAAAAAGAAATAAAAGCTATTTAAAAATAAAATAAAGACTGAAATTTAGTAAAGACCTGCTTTGGTAAGCATTATTACACACTGAGTAAGGAGTTCAAAGCCAAAGCTGATAAAACCTGATGCACCAGTATGCCAGTCTTTCTCCCTGAGGAAAACCAAGGCACCTACAGAAAACTAACTCCGTAATATGGCACATACTTCAGCGTTTAGACATTACTTCAGTAGATAACAAAGAACATTTGGAATTCAGTATACTGTAATGTTTTGAAATACAGTATATGTTTTTAGATAATGGCAGGCTAACTCCCAGAACCAACAGACAGACAGTGCAGCCATTTGTCAGGGATCCTGAAAGCCAGACTCCCACAACATGCAGGGACTCAAGATTACAAACTGTTGTCAAACAACCCTTCTTCTTAGGACCACAGTGGTACCTCTAGATACAAAATTAATTCGTTCCTCGAGACGCTTCATAACTTGGACATTTTCATATCTTGGTCCGAGTGGGGTACAATGCACCATGGGAACTGAAGTCTTCCATAAAATTTTCATATCCCGAGTTTTCCCATAGATAATTTTTTGGAAGATTTCCATTCCCTGAGTGCATTGCACTTCCCTTCGTATCATGATTTCCCCCCCGTAACTAGAGACAATTGTATCTAGAGGCACCACTGTATTTTGAATAAAATTTCTTTTAGTCACACAGACTGGTGCAACAAGAATAATATTTGTGTCTTACATTAACAGAAGACGGGAATTAATCTTGTCAAAAACTAAACTAAATATATTGTAGCCTTAACTTAGTAAGCACACCGGGCCTTTGTACATCATTTATATACTATAAATAGGGTTTTTTTAAAAGAAGAGTACTACAGTAACCCCCCGTCTATCGCGGGGGTTAGGGACCCAACCCAACCCACGATCACTGAAAATCCACAATATGCGGATGCAGGTCGGGTTGGGTCTGCGGGGGCGGCGCATGATGTTTAAAATATTTTAAGCAACAGAGCCAAGTGCTTGGCTCTGTTGGATAAAGACATTTTAAACACTGTAAGCAGTTTCTCTCGACCCTCCGCGACATGGGAGAGCGGTGTGCAATGTTTAAAATGTCTTTAAGCAATGGAGCCAAGTGCTTGGCTCCGTTGCGTAAAGACATATTAAACATTGTGCACAGCTTCTTCCAACCCCCCCCCCCGAGCATGGGGGAGCGGCGTGCGATGCCTCCTTGGAGGCAAGCTCCAGGCTCCAGCTTTTTGTGTTCCCCACCCCAGAACCAATCAGTTGGAGCCCGGGTCTTGGGGAAGGGGGGAAAGTTTAAAAAAGGCAGGGCTTTTAAAACCTTTCTCCCCACTCATGCCTGAGGATCCAGCTGATTGGCGCGAGTTAGTTTAGAATCATTTGTAGGACATCTTTCTCCTGATGAAGGGGCTTTAAAAATTAGTAAAGTTTATTAATAATTTTTTTTTAAAAAAAGTCAATACTTTACAACATAACAGTTCAATCTATTTCCTGTTTTCAGGGAAAGATTTCCTTCTATTTAACTTCCTTTGTTTTAATTTTCATTTGTTATTTTCTTTGCTTATATAATACAGTGGAACCTTGACTTACGTCATTAATCCGTTCCGGAGGTCTAGATTTAAGTCAAACATGACTTAAGTCAAACGAACTTTCCCCATAGAACGTAATGGGAAAGTGGATTAATCTGTTCCAGACGATGAAAAAGACCCCCGAAAACAGCAATTTAACACAAATTTGACTGTCTAACCAGACAGCAATAATCCATGCTGTACTATAAAATAAGACAGCATTGTAGATGAATTAAATGAACTTTTATTCAATTAACAAATTTTAATTAACAAATTTTAATTAACATTAACAATTTTTTATTAAAATTAACACATTTTATGCCCGCCAGGGAGAGGTGGAAGAAGGTGGCGGGGAGAAGCAGGGCCTAGCCCGGAGCAGAGCCAGGCGCTCGCTCGGGCGGAGCTCAGCCTGGTCGGAGGAGGAGGAGGAAGGCCGGCCCGCTCCGGTGTTCACTGCGCTCCGGCAGCGGCGGTGGCTCCCGGTGAGGCCAACCTCGAGTTCCTCGGCCTTGCCGCAGCCACCGCAGGATGAGAGGAAGAACGGCTGGGACCTTGGCAGGCAGAGAGTTGGGGTGCAGCCCCAGGGCGAGGCCAAGTGTGAAGCGATCAGGGAGCCCCTGGTGCCACCCCCCTGTGTATGTGTGTGTGTATGTGTGTCCTCTCCCCACAGTTGCTCAGGGAGAGAGAAAGAGGGAGTGTGTGTGTGTGTGTGTGTGTGTGTGTGTGTGAGAGAGAGAGAGAGAGAGAGAGAGAGAGAGAGTGTGTCTCTGTGTGTGTGTGTGTGAGAGAGAGAGAGAGAGTGTGTGTGTGTGTGTGAGAGAGTGTGTGTGTGTGTGAGAGAGAGAGAGAGAGAGAAAGAGTCTGTGTGTGTGAGAGAGAGAGAGTGAGAGTGTGTGTGAGAAAGAGAGAGAGAGTGAGTGAGTGAGTGAGAGAGAGAGAGAGAGAGAGAGAGAGAGAGAGAGAGAGAGAGAGAGAGAGAGAGAGACCCTCCTGGCCACCAAGCCCCCCACCTCATCCCACCCCCACAGCTGAGGCTGCTTGGCTTCTCTTTGCCTCCCTCTGTGCCCCCTCCCACCCCGTTCTCCTGGGGCCTCTTACCAGGCTTCCTCCCCCTCCCCCACTAGTTTCCCAGGTTCCCTGGGGAGGTGTGTGTGCCAGCCGCCGGTACCCAAGGAAGCTGCGGAGGAGGAGGACCCCCGCCCAGACCCAGCCCACTGGAAGGAGGCAAAGAAACCACCGCCCCCGCCACGACGGTGGCAGATGCAATGTTTGGAGGCTAGTCGCGGAGGAGGAGGCGAGGGGCTGGGGCGGCCGGAGGAACCTTTCAGCCTTGTCCTCGCCCCCGCCGCCGTCTTCCTCCTCCTCGTCCTCTTCGGCGACTCTGGTGGCCTCAGCTGCCGCATTGGGGACCTGGAGCGGCAGCTTCCGGCGAGGCCAGCCCCCGCTGAGGCCAGCCCTGAGCTCCCTCCAAGGGCAGGAGCAGTTTGGAGGCGGCAGCCAGGACGCTGGGTCCTGGCTGCCACCCGATGCGGGGGCCTTGCACCAGGGCTCTGAGACGTAACTCGGAGCCCCGCGACGCAAGTCAAACACACCCCTAATGGACGCAAGTCAAATATGATGCAAGTCAAGCGGGATGTAAGTCAAGGTTCCACTGTAATACCTTTGCTGCTGAATCTTTTTTTAAGGGACTTAAAACATTATCTCATTCTTGGATTTCCATGTTAGTGTATGTAAGCAACATATGTGTACATCTCCTACTGTAAAAATTATCTCTGCAGTCAGCAAGTGAACTTTCACTCACCTATGAAACTGAGAATGACAGGAAGACCAAAACATTGATAATATAAATATAAGTACATTTTTTAAAAAGTTTAGAACAGATAAGATACAAAGATTAAAAATGTAACCAGAAAACAACATACAGTGGACCCTTGTATAACAAACAGCTTGTATAACATAAAATTTGTACAACATAAAAAATTCCGGAGATAGGGGAAATTTGCTTAACATAATCGCCTATGGGGAAAATCCGTACAACATAAAAAAGGGATCACTCCGTTTTCAATGCATTCCTATGGGAATTTGTATAAAGGAAAATTTGCTTAACATAATTTCATTTGGAACGAATTAATTCCTTTATACAAGGTACCGCTGTACATGTTACAACAAATATAATGCCTAGTAATCTGTATGAAACCATAAAAACAAAACATCTATTAAGTGGTTACATAGCATAGTTTATAAAATACATGAAACAAATCTGGAAGTTGAGTCATGGCAACTGGACTTATTTTCTTGAGAGATCGAAACGCTTCACTACTCATCCATCTAACAAGCCTATTCGGGCCATTGTCCAACTTATGAGCCTATTTCAGACCAGGGTGATGTGAAATGAAAGTGAACTATAAAATGGAGGACTCGCCACTATCCTCAGACGGACAAAGCTGCATGGATGGATAGCGAAACATTTCGATCTCTCAGGAAAAGAAGTCCAGTTGCCAAGACTCAACTTCCAGATAAACTCACCTGGATGACTGAGAATCTTCACAGACATGAAACAAAATCAATTGGAAACTAGATTTAAATTAAATTGACTTCTTCCCTTGAAGCTGATTTAAACAAAGATTTAAAGAGCCATGATTTATATCAGTATATCCTGACAATGTTTATTTCTCTTCTGGCAAAATTAATATGAAGGATGTTGGAAAGCTTGTACATTTAGGACTTAAAATGACCAACTTGAGAAGGACGCAACAAAAATTGTAGGAAGAAGGTATAGCATTGGGCCACACCTACATACTAGATTATTCAAGTAAAGGTGCAAATGCCTATTCCTAGACCTTATTACAAAAACACAAAAGAATCCTGCATTCCATTCTTGATACAGTTACCTATCAGTATTAAATATTCGGTTGCAAGGCTTTTGTTTGTTTGTTTGTTTGTATTATTTGTAGGCTGCTTTTCTGCTGGCGAAGGGACCCCAAAAGGCTCATATTTAAAACCGAGGGTAAAACTAAAAATAAAATACATTACTGATTTAAAATCAATTAAACTACACCAAACAGCAGAACACTTTAATTAAAATTTCATTAAGTAGTTTAAACTCATCTAAGACCTTAAATTCAAAAGAACAAAAAAAAAAAAAACCAGCACCCAGGATTCAGTCATTGTTTTTAAATGGTATTAAAAATCTGATGGGTCTTCAGCTGTTGGTAAAAAGATAAACCTAGGCAATAGGTTTAAGAGAAGGGCATCTCCTGCATGTTTTAAGGGTCTGGAAGGCTGATATAGTACTAATATGGGCTGAAATCGTATTTCTTTATGTAGTAGGTGTCATAAGAATAAGCCCTTTGAATCAGGATATATGATAATAAGGCAATACTTTACTGTACTCATGTAAGTCACAACTGAAGTAAGCCCATATGAATCAAAGGAACTTGCAGAGTTCAGACCCTCCACTTCCCCACTGATTCAATAGGCCTACTCTACAACAGCTTACTATGCAAAGCTACAAGCTTTCACCCATTATGCTGTTGCTGCTTCCTTCATTTTTTTTTGCGTGGCTGTGGTCTTCTTAAACAGAAACATTATTAACATTTTTACATGATTTATTTCGCTTAGACTAATGCCATCTCCCAGCCACATTTTATACTGTTGTATCTTTTCCACATTCCTATTTCCTTTTGTTTCCATTGGGTGAGTCCATCTTGCAAGTCTATTTTATTACTCTCTCTACTTCAAGGACGCTGTCTACCACCACTATGATCTAATAAATTGTGGCAATCTTTTTAGAACTTGTAGAAACTTCCAGTTGAACTACAAAAAATAAATAAAGAATTAGACATAAAACTGGCTGCATGACAAATTCTGAGTGTTTTGGAGATTAAGATTTTAAGAAACTGAATGGGTTTCAAGGGCTTTTCTGTTAAAAGACTCTGGAAGTAACCGAAGAACATAACTGATGGTGGCTGTGTCCCATCCAACATAAAACTGCTAGCCAACTCTGTGACAGGTATCTTCCACCAACAAATATTCTTTGAGAAACATTTTAAGGGTGAGAGATTATTATCTAACTCTCTCTTACAAGCTGTGAAAAGCAGTCATCGCCAGCAGGACTTTCTTCCCTTAAGTTCCAGAAAAGCTGACATAATAGTTGACATCCAACCAAATCCCCTCTTGCCCTCAGTCAACTTTGCTTCATGTGAAATTACACTGTTAATACATTGGAGGGGGGGGAATTAAATATCACAAGGCGCCATGCTAGTAGAAAATGTACTTCTTGCTCTCTGTATTCCATTTGTTCAGGCATTACCTTTCTCTGGATAGTGTATGCAAGGGAAGATAAAAACTACTGAAATGTACAAAACAAAACACAAGTTATGTTGATAATGCTTCCTAGTCTCTATTTCTGAGGCGCTGCGGTGTTTAACAGATGTTTCAGTTGTTGTGAACTATTGGATGATAGAGTAAGCAGGATGTTTCCCATATCGATTCGGCTATTTTACCCTTTTTGGTTGTGGAGAGAACTTATTTTACCACAGTTTCATCCTCTTTGCTGCAGCCCAGGGAGCCTCAGTAAATATCATCCATACTTTCCTGGACAACCCTTCCTGAAGAGGACCAAACCAATGAAAAAGTTAAAAGTAAGATAAGTAAGTTAATTTCACAAATCCCCACACTATTAGTCCCTTGTCTAAATTCCTGCACAGTGTTCACAAAAACAAAATTAACATCAAAGGAGCAGGAGGAATTCATCTCCCTTTTTTATCACTCCAAAAAAAAAACCCACCTCTATTAAAACAGTTTTAAAACTATCTGGAGATATCCACTCTATTACTACTTCATCCTACATCTACCTCTCAGGAGTAAGGAGTCACTAACAGGCTGATTTCATACCTCATTGCTAAACACTGTAACATTTTGAAATCCCTTCCTGCAGGTAGCTTATTTACAAAGGCAAAACAGGGTCAAATTTCAGTTTTATAACAGGTTGCAATCTTATATTTGCTAACTGGGAGTCTCAATGAACTCAGTGAGTCTTAACTCCCAAGTAACAGTAAACAAGCTTGCACTGATTTAAGTTAAGATCCATTTTGACTTTATGCTTCTTTATAAGGACACATATGTGTATGCATGTAGGTATGTCACATACACATGGCATGCAAAATGGTAACAACACCCTTGTAATGGCCTGCGTATTGTTACTTGGTTTCCTCTAAGACCTCACAGTAAGGATGAAATAATGATATAGAAATGGAAAGTTACCATCTACTCCAACTGGACTCCCTTTATTTCAGTTTTATTATTTCCATGTGCAAGAAGTAAAAGCCAATTCCAATCCCTGAGATTTTTGGCATTCCCACTAGGTACTTCATCCAGAAAAAAAAAACTGATTTTAGAGGCTTTTTTGTTTTGTTTTCATGAAACAGACATGTCAAACACTGAAACTTTGCTTTCAATGTGAAGTGAATATGTGCTAGAAATAATAAAGCTAAATATTTTGTGTGCCTAAAGCAACATTTTCCCAACAATGTATATCACATATGATATCTTAAAACAAAGCTAAGCTTACCTATGTATTTCATGGAAAAGGGCAATGAGTTTGCTAAGTACATGGATAAAAAAATGACAAAAAGACAGAATATTTTACTGAGAAAGAGGGAAAAGCAAAGCAAAGCAAAGAAGGCGATTTTGTGGGGAGAGGAATAGAAAAGCCACCACTTCCCAATACCTGTGACACTCTGTTAGTAAGATAGGAGAGAAAACAGGGGTATCATTTTCCCATTGACTTCTGCCACTCAGAATTCTTTTTCTATGCCTTCTTTACTGACACCAGAAGGAGCAGAAGCAAGTACATGAGCCCTAGGATGGTCCGAATTCTAACCTTTCTTTCAAGCAGGGGAAAGGATACAATCATGCGTAACCCTGGCCTGCCCTCAGGACTCCTGACATGCTCGTTCTGCCCTCACTCTTGCTGAAGCAGAAGCAGCAATAGAGCCCTCCCCCAACGCACCGCAGGGACTTCAACGCACTGCATGGCTACTCCAGCATCTTCTCCGGCAGCCATGGATTTGCAATCCAACGGCCCGGCCCAGCCCCTCGACGAAGGTACTGAGGCTCCCGGAAGGCTCCCTCGCTTGTAGGGAAGCCATTGGAACCTATAGGACATGGGAGAAGTTTTTAATTTCTGAAAATCACTACCACCAATGGCTTCCCCCCAAAACAAGGTATTTCATAGAAACCGTGGGGGATAGGGTGGGAGGAGATCAATTTTTTTTTAATTTGCAAAAATAATAATCACTATAGCTAAAGACATAATAAGCGTTATGCACCTTAAGTTATGGAATGGGATTTTAGTCAACAAATTGGCTACATTGCATTGATTTGAAAAAACAGTTGATAAAGCAAGGAAATACATCCAGACATGTTATGTATCTAACCGTATTTATCCATCATAGGCAACAATGGCTGCACCTAATGGTATTAGTTCTGAAAATTAAGTGCAACCATGGATATATATAATGTCATTATGAATATTTCACTCTACAGTAGGACCCCAATATCTGTTGGGGATTGGTTCCAGGCCTTCTGGTGAATAAGAAAAACCACTGATAAGAGGGAACACCCCAAAAACCCCAGAACTGTTGTTTTGTGACAGTAGCTTGCTTTATGGCTGCTGTTCTGTGACAGTAGCTTGCTTTACAGCTGCTGTTTGTGACAATAGCTTGCTTTGCAGCTGCTGAATTGTTTATTTAATTTTTTCCTCTGCCAACCGTGGATAACTTAATCAGTGATTAATGAATCAGTGGATATGGGGGTCCTACTGTACTTGCTTACCTATCATTATACAAGTATGTTACCTGAATGACTGCTGGCATAACTACTCTCTCAGGAACTACCATCAGTTGAAAACATTCAAATAATTACTACAAAACAAATTTACTCTATTTTCTAGTAAGGAACAGAAATGAGAAGTTGCACAGTACTGAATGTCTGTGTGTAATGAAATTAACAAGCAGAAACAATGTTAACTTATTGATGCAACAAATAATAGTGTTTAATTATCTTTATGAGTTATTTTTATATGCATTTGTTGATTTGATGACACTGACAGGCATTTTTCAAATTTTATGCCATGCTCTTACGAAATCTATGGGGTGTTTTTTGTTTTTGTTTTTTTCAAACATATGACATAAAAAAGGAAAGTGGCATAACGTACAGCATAACAAGAAATTAATCCTCTGTTAAAAGTTACAAATATAATCCCAAGCTTTGATTGAGAGAGAGAGACTACAAGAGTTGACATGCTGATAGAATCAGAATTATTTCCGCCAAAACATGTCTGACAAGTTCCCACAAGCAAGCAATATGCTTTAAACATTAACGATAGTAATAGATCAGGAGGTCTGGAAAAGCCCACATACTTCTCTAGGCTCAAGAAAGCAGCCCCTTCCACACCTGTTGAATTTCAGCAACACTCAGAAATGAGCAAAGCCTTTGTATCAGAGTGAGGGTAAGCAAAAATTTTTGCTGGCTCAAGGTGTTGGTTTCTTGTGAACGCCATAATACTGAACAAGAAAATTGTATCTGTAGATTCTGGGAAGCACTGGTGGGCACATAACAGGGGAACTGCAATTCTCTAAAGACCACCCACTGGGGATTTTCAAATGCATCTTTGTTTCAAATTTCATAACATTCTGCAATGCAGACAGATGCTATATAGTAGCAATGTGTGAATTTATGGTCAGTAATCAGTATGAATGTGCAACTGTAACCAGAGGAACATGGATCTTGAAAGTACAAAGACCACCCAAAGGCTTTCATAAGACATAAAGGATCCCAAGAGAGCCTTGAAATCTTGGGGGGGGGGGAGACGAGACGAGACGAGACTTTGATTTCACAGTTAAAGGTGCAGCTGATAGCCTCATCAGTCTTGCATGGTGTAAAACTGGACAACAGGATTTCGGCAAATATATTTTGTTAGTTATAATTTATTTGTCAACAAGCTACCATTGCAAGTACTAGTACTCTATACCATATACAGTGGTACCTTCTATAAACGAATTAATTCATTCCAAATGGAATTGTGTTAAGCAAATTTTCCTTTATACAAATTTCCCATGGGAATGCATTGAAAACAGAGTAATCCCTAATCACAACCATTTTTATGTTGTATGGATTTGCCCCATAGAGAATTCTGTTAGGCAAATTTCCCCTATCTCCGGAATTTTTTATGTTGCACAAATTTTATGTTATACAAACTGTTTGTTATACAAGGGTCCACTGTAGTTATATATTTTGAATATTCAAATATTGTAGTGATTGTTCACCCTAGTCTTCATTTCAATACTTGAGTAAGAAGCCCAAGTAGGCACAGAGAAGTATGTTCATAGATAAAACTTGTTGTTTTCACTGCACTGGTACATAGTGACAAGGCAGAAGCATTTTTTAAGCTGAGGAGCAGCTTAGGTTCCAGCAGTGGTGACGCTACAGTGAAAATTTTAAAAATGCTGTTTGTTTCTTGTCCCACACGTATCACTTTTGGATATCAGCCTTACATGAGGAAAGTTGCTGGCACACTGCGAGCAAATAAATTAAAATGCTTCATAATTCTCTAAATATGGCAGAAAAACAACCCAAACACCACAATTATTACCAAACATTCAAAATTATTTCCATCTCTCATAATATCAACCAAAATAACACATTAAATAAGGCACAATTTGGTAATCACTTTGCACTTCGCATTACTATACATGAAAGTAAGCTGGAAAGAACTGCATGGTTGCAAAAACTAATTTTGGGTTGGAAAAGTGGGGGTTGTCTTATACATGGGGGTGTCATAAAGGCGGAAAATACAGTATGTACCCCAAGATCTGGGACGCTAGAAAAGTGTCTTTCACATCTCTAGGAAATGTCCTTCTAAACTCCATCTAACAGATCAGACATCATTTTCTGCTTAAGACACACCCTCAGTTACACTACTGAAATCGAAGACTAGCGGAAGAGACTATAGATCACTCTTAATTTAATTTAAGGAACATTAAGCAAGCCCTTAATTCTGTCACAGAAAACAATGATGCTTAAAAATGTCCAACTCTGGCCAGAAAATGGGCACATCTTTTGGTTTACATTCAGTTAAAGTAGGATCCCTGTATCTGTGCTGCCCCGCAGATACCGAAATCCATGGATAGGAGCAAATGCTCTTATCCAAGAGTTACAGTGGCTACAGAAGTGGTAGGGTGGCCAGAGCGAAAGCTTTCATCCCAGACACCCCTCCGCCCCCTGCCACTGGGCAGTACGGCACACCAGGCAGTGCAGAACCCAGTCTGCTGCACTGCCCAGCGGGGCTGGTGGCAAGCCATCACCCCCTGCTGCTGAGCAGAGCAGCAGAGCGGGTGTTGTGGGCAGTGCAGCAACGTGCCTTCATGACACCCAGTCCACCACTTTGCCCAGTGGCAGGCGGGGTGGCTGGGCCGTGCAACGCAGCTTTTGGCCCCAGCAGATCACCAACCGCGGATAACTGAATCTGCAGATGGTGAAACAGTGGATAGAGGGGTGCTACTGTATATACTTTCTATGACTATGGAAGTATGTACAGTATTTTTAATCAATGATCAAAGGTAGAGATTAGAAGCAATAACAAATGAGTCATATTTCTCCACATTGTCAGCAAACACTGCACATTTGTGAAACACTTTTGTTAAAACCTTTCATCCCAAATTAACCTTTTATTTGCTATTAAAAATGTGTAACATATCTTTGATAAACAAATATTGTCAACGTGAGAGAACAGTTTAGGATTAAAGAAGGGCTGTTCTGTCAGGGCTCCACAAATCAAAAAGAGAGCAGTGTTTTTGCATCATTACACATTCTTCTGTCACGACATATATTGGTGACTCAAATTGATGGTATTAAAGCAATTGTTTCCCACCCACAAGTCCCTGACAATTAGATATTGACAGGGAGATCAATCTGGAAAGCATTGTTCAGCTTTTTAAAAACATTTTCTTAATGAAATCAAAAGTCTTCAAGGAAGCACAAAAATATTCCAATATCACAATTTGTACATTACCTGCACGGTGGAGCTAATCTCAGCTGCAAAGCCTCCTGTCACGGGAGCTTCATGACTGATCAGCAACCGTCCAGTCTTTGCCACGGACTGTAAAAAAAAAAATAAGAAAGAAAAAGAAAAACATACGGTATTTCTTTTACAAAATGCATGCATATGCAATTTTATTCAGAAACCAGAATATGCAACATACGCATGGTTTCATTCTGAAATATTATGAAAGACAGATACTCATTATTAAAAGACAGGCATGTATATTTGTGGAACATTTCACCACAAATATGCATTTGTTTACATCTCTCAACACCACTGATTCTGGAGATGCCACCACTAACCAGAAATGAAGGGATCCAGATGCTAACAGTCTACCAAGGCAGTTGTATACAGGAGGAGGAAACTGCAATAAAGTGTCTCCCTGTAATTTGCACCTCTTCATTGAGGATTAATAGATATTTACAGCATGGATGTGCAATACGGAGTCTAACTTTCTGGCTCGTTCCAGGCCATAGATTGTTTTCCAAAGCTATTTTCCCAGAAAAATCCTTCTAAAGATGGTGGAACCATTTTTTTATATGTCAAAAGCATACATGAGTCCTAGAATCCCCATAACTCGCTCTTTAAAAGGAGGAGGTGGTGGTTAGAGGGCACAAAGGGTGCTTTTCAGTTAAAATCCAAAATTTTAGTTAAGCTCACAATATCAACCAAACGGTTTTCTGTGCGTAATTCATGCAAATTCTTTTTTAAAAATAATTAATTAGTAAATAAAGTTTTTAAGGCTTAAAAATACATCCATCAGCCATTTTAAACCTTGCCTCCTCAGGGGTCCCACCCTCAAGCTGCTAAGAAAACTAAACAAATCACACACACACACACACACACACACACACACACACACACACACACACACACACACACACACACACCCCTACTGATATTGCCTGCACTCCTGAATGGTAAATTTAAATTTTATAAATTACTTCTGATGCCACCATAAAACATGACCTCTGTTGTTTCCCAGGTACTGTGTACCCTTATAACCTTCCAGTAGCTGGTTCTAAGTATGAGGTAAAATAATAAGGTAGTAGATTTTTCTAAAATTCAGTATCACAATGTAACAGAATAAGATCTATTTTGTAAATGGAACACTATAAGCATAATGTTCTGCAGGTTAGTATCCCCTCCTTTAAAGAAAAAGGAACCATTTACCTACAACGGACATTTTCTTGCAACTTTAAAATGTACCTACTAAATGTTAAATTACTGGTCCCTCTCGTTAATCAATTACTGTATGCAACTGTGGATGACACTCTTGTTTTTAGTTGTTGATGTGATTGTGCAAGTATCTGCTGGCCCATCATTGTGCAGGTGTAAAAATAAAATAAAATAAAATAAAATCATTGCGACCTTTTACTGCTATAAAAAACCCACTGCTGCTACTTTAAAAATTCAAGCATTTAAAATAGCTAATTTTCGCATGTTTCTGTGGTGCTTTGGTGGTTTTTTGGACCACGATTTCAAAAAAAATATTGCGGACGCCATTTTGGATCCCCTTGCACCGCATGGCAAACCACCCCTCTGGTAGGTGCCCTCAGGCAGGCATATTTTCGCCTGCTTTTTTGGCTGGGAATCGGGGGGGGGGGGTATTTTTAAAACTTTTTTCTGTGCCACTTGGCATCGCGCGATCGCCGCGCAATGCCAGGAACGACAACGACAAATCAGACCCAATTTTTCTTTTTTCGGTTCGAGTTCGAGTTCTGACAGCTTAATTGTCGTTACCGTTTCCGTTACGTAACGGAAACGATATCCAAAAACGGAAACGACAATTTCGCCAAGTCGTGCCTGATATTGGGTTAGGTTTGTTCCTCTAGTCTAAGGCATCTGCAAAGCTCTCCTCCAGCGACATATTTCAAAGAAATCTGGTTTTTTCCTCCCTGTAAGCATTCTTCACTGTCCAGTTTTCACACCCATACACACTATATGACCTGTGTCCTGGCTACCTCAAAGATCCAATCTCACAGTATGAACCGACTCAGGTGTTAAGGTCATAAGGCGAAGCCCTTCCCCCCAACCCGCCACCCTCACAGGTACTTCTCGTGGGAACCCATGAAAGGGCCTTCTCGACTGCTGCACCCAGACTCTGGAACTCCCTCACACTAGAAGCCAGGACTGCCTCATGTCTGTTGTCCTTCTGGAAACAGGCAAAGACCTTTCTCTTCAGGCAAGCTTTCCCTGAATGATGGACTACCTACCGTATATACTCGAGTATAAGTTGACACGAGTATAAGTTGAGGACCCTAATTTAACCCCCAAAAACTGGGGAAACGTATTGACTCGAGTATAAGTCTAGGGTGGGAAATGCAGCAGGGCCTGCCAGCTCCTCCTTTGTAAGCTGGGGGAGTAGTGTGTGATGTTTAAAATGACTTTTAGCCACTGACCCAAGCACTTGCCAGGCCCTGCTGCATTTCCCACCCTAGACTCCCCTGTGATGCAGATGCGGGTCATGAGAAGCGGCACACAATGTTTAAAATGAGTTTTAGCCACTGACCCAAGCACTTGCCTCAGTGGCTAAAAGTATTGACCCGCATATAAGCCGAGGGCCCCTTTTTTCAGCCCAAAATTAGGGCTGAAAAACTAGGCTCATATTTGAGTATATACAGTATTGTGTCTCTTATATGATTCAATGAGATCACATGAACTTTGTGTTTATGACTACTTATAACCATGTTGCTTTAATGTAATGTTGTCTATTAATGCTGTAAAATGTCCTTCAATTCCTTTTTCTCAAATACTTGAACATGTCTTAATTGTACTGGACTGTGTAATATCCCTCATTACTGTAAGCCGCCTTGGGTCCTTTTCCAAGGAGAAAGGCGGGGTAAAAATACTGTAAAATAAAAAATAAATAAAATACAAGAATGTGGATGATCTTGGTCATAATCTCACACTTGATCTCTTTTATGATTCCTTCATCAATACTCTTCAGAGCCTTGGTCACCTTCTGATTTCTTGGCTGCAGCTGCATTTGGACTGATGGCTGAATCAAGGTACACAAAATATTTCATGATTTCAATTTCTTTATTGTCAACATTCAGGTTGAATAGATCTCCTGTAGTCATGATTTTTGTCTTCTCAGTATTCAACTTTAGTTCTGCTAAAAGTTGATTCAAGTCACTGCTGCTTTCTGCCAGTAAAATGATGTCAGCGTACTGATGTTTTTGCCACCATTTTCTCTCTTCTTTCATCTGAATCTAGTCTGGATTTCCATATGATATGTTCCACGTACAGAATGAACAGATAAGGGATAAAATATACCCTTGTTTCACACCTTTGTGAAGCAATTCTGTCCAATTTCATCCCAAGAGTAACTTCTTGTCCATAATACAGATTACACATCAGGACATGCAAATGATGAGGCTCAACTATTTCTTTCAGAGCCTATAGGTTCTCATGATCCACACAGTCAAAGGCTTTGCTACAGTCTATAAAACATAGACTGATCTTTTGCTCAATTTTTTCAGTATACTCCAATAGCTACCAGATATATAGTGACTATACTACTTGGAATCTCCTTTCTTGGAGACTGGAATGCATACTGAATACTGACATTCTGTTGGCCACCATTTTGTTTTCCATATTTGTTGTCATATTCTTATTAATATTTTGACAGATGATATCAATGTGGCTTGAAATAGTTCTATTGGTATTCCATCTATGATGATTTATTTCTTCCTAATATTTTCCAAGAAGCTTCCACTTCATTTTCCAGAACTGCAGGTTATTTGACATAAGATTACTTTTCAAAAGAAATAGTTTGTCATCCTTTTACTTCTTCTTTATAGGTCTTCAATATATTGATGCCACTTTTTTATTATTTTGTTACGGTGTGCTTTCCTGTTGTTTATTAACATTCCTAATCTTGGCTTAAATTTCTGTTTCATTTCCTGGATCTTTTGAAAGAACCCTTTTTAGAACTGTACATGTATGTAGCGTATATAAAACAAGATTACACTGCAACAACAAAAACAAATCTTTTTCAAGAAAACTTTTATATGGGAAAACATTTTTTTCAAAATAACCTGGCATTTAATAACAGTATAATCCTATCCATGACTATTTAGAAATGAGCCTATCAAGTTCAGAAAAAAAATCCTTTAATGAAATAGTATGTAGTGGTTTACAGAAGAAATTTCCTATGCAATGTACAACATACACATTCATTCCATGTGTACACACTGTAGAAACCCACTGACACCATGTGCAGGTTATGGTAAAGCTCAGAAAGGAAAACAATACCGGTAATTCATTTAAGGATTTTTCCAGAATCAATTTTCATAAGAACATAAGAAGAGCCATGCTGGATCAGGCCAACGGCCCATCTAGTCCAGCTTCCTGAATCTCACAGTGGCCCCGCCAAATGGGTCTGGGAGCACACGAGACTAGATATTGTCTCCTGATACCACTCCCCTGCATCTGGCTCTTGAAATACCCCGGTTTTAAGCCTGGAGATTACACATCTCCATCATGATTTGTAACCTGTGATGGAATTTTCCTCCAGGAATCTGTCCAATCCCCTTTTGAAGGCATCCAGGCCAGATGCCAGCACCACATCCTGTGGCAGGGAGTTCCACAGACTAACAACACGCTGGGTGAATAAAATATTTTCTTTTGTCTGTTCTTACTCTCCCAGCCCTCAATTTGAGTGGATGTCCCCTAGTTCTGGTATTTTGTGAGAGGGAGAAGATCTTCCCTCTATCCACTTTACTCATGCTTTGCATTATTTTTGAATTATTATTCATTATAATAATGCTTTGCATTATTATTCTTTCCAGTCGTTATTGATTATACCCTTCTTTATATATACAGTATTACGGTAGGATACTAGCTTTTATTTTTTATTTTTCCCTATGTGCATTAGGGCTTGCGTGCTTGCTAGTCCAAAAGTCCCTGGGTAACAGATATTGTATTTTAAATAGGTTCTTTAATTATTTTCTATTATGAATCACATATTTAATTACACTGTCACAAAACAATTGGCTTTCACTTCATTTATCAGTGGAATTCAATGTGTTGAAAAGCAGCCTCAACCTCCTAATATAGAGCAGGGAAGCAGGCTTAGGAAAGGGAAACTTACCAAACTTACCAAAAGGCATAATGAGCAATCCATTATAGCCAATAAAACAATAAGAATATAATTATAAATTGATTGCTGTGGAAAATGTGGCAGTTGCTGCAAGCATGTGTTTTAAATTTGTGATGAACTGTTTAAAAAATATTAAAACCCACCACAAGATTATAATTGCCTTAAATATTAAGATAGCAGAAAGACACAGCTTCAGCCGTCAGAAAGAGAATTTAGAATTCCCTATTTGAGCAACATTTACTGGTTTACATACCATTTCAAATAAAATAAAAGTTCATTGGCGTTAGCAGCATTTCTGTCCTTTTGTATATTTTATTTTGAAAGCCATAGCTATCAAACAAAATATATTGGGGAAACTAAGACAAATGCACAGGATCAGCATACTGTATAGCACTTACTATAACATGTACCTCTCAGAAAACATATTTGAATATAACCTTGAAAAAGGATTTGTTTTGAACTGAGTTCACTGAAAGATATGCAAGGATTGTTTTTCTACACACCAAACTATTTAATTATTTCAAAATAATAGAAGTCTCGGCACTTCTTTCAGGGGCATATTTTCCACCCCTGAGGAGACGAAGCTTTCCAAGTCTCTCCCACAAAATGCAGAGAATCAACAGAACCCATTTATCCACATGCATCTCTCGCATGTAAAATGAGTATAGATCACCCCACTGCAGTCACATCCTCCAGCAGAAAGTACTTGTAGAAGAAAGTTAACTTCCAGCCATCTTCCAAAAGAACAGCTGTTTCAAGAAGAAGGGGGTGTGTCCTCTTTCAAAAAGCACAAAACTACCAAAGTCTCAGGGCAACTATTTCCTGAATCATGTATTTTCAGTCTTTCAATGTGACACTAGCAGATTTCTGCCATCTAGCATTTTGAGGAGGTAAAAACCAAATACAAAGCCTGCCAGGCCTCTGGCCATTTTATTCACATTATAACTGAAGCTCTGACTTTCTGAACCATCTCTGTTGTTGGGAACACAGAAGACAATACTAACTGGAAGTTGAGTCATGGCTACTGGACTTCTTTTTTGAGAGATAGAAACATTTCGCTGTTCATCCAAACAGCTTCATCGGTCAGACTGATGAAGCTGTTTGGATGAACAGCGAAACGTTTCTATCTCTCAAAAAAGAAGTCCAGTAGCCATGACTCAACTTCCAGATAAACTCACCTGGATGATTGAGAATCTTCACAGACAAGACAATACTAACTCAAAATGACCACACATCGCAATTAAGAACACTGCAAGGGGCCTACACTCTTCTTTCTTTCTGGGATCTAATATTAGGAATGCCATATCAATGTAAATATAAGGCAAAACACACCATAATTCGCATAGCAGAACGGTTCCATAACAGGGATCACCACCACTTTCCACCACTTATCTATTACTCTTTTCCCTTACTTTCCCTTACTTTGCTGAGAAGCAAAAATTGGGAGAAACACCAATAATTTAACACATACAGATGTTGATCTATTATTGGAAGAAAATGATTTGAAATGATTGCTGGTGACAGTTAGCAAAGAAAATGGAAACACGGGTCTATGGGTAAACATTAAGAAGCCAAAAATAACTGCAAAAGTTTAGTTAACCTCAAGCTGACAAAGAAGAAATTAAAACTGGTGAAGATTTTCTATACCTTGATCCAATTTTCAAGCTAAAGTGGAACAACAGCCAAGAAATTAGAAGAATACCGAGACTTAGAACGGCAGCTGCAAAGGACATATTGTTGGAAATGGAGGCCAAGATATCTGAACTATGGTACTTCCAATTACAATGTACCAATGTGAAAGCAGAAAGGCAGCGGGGGGGGGGACAGTTTATTCAAAATGAGATGTTACAGGAAAACTTTTAAGGCCACCATGGAATCTCAGAATGACAAAGAAATGGACTGCCTATCAAACCAAGCCTAGAATTTCATAAAAACCTCAGTTAAATTACTTTTAGGTTTTCATGGAATTGTACTTTGTTCATCTCATGAGAACAGAAAACTCAATAATGTTGAAAAAAGGAAGGCCTAACATGAGATAGATTGGCTCAATAAAGAAAGCTGGAGGTAAAACTCGCTTACATGTGATGAATCTATCTCATATTTAAGTTTCACCTTTTGAGTTGACTTATAGAAATAAATGAACATTTCACGATATTCTAATTTTTCAAGTTTCATCTGCATGGTTTTTAGTTTGCAAAACCCAATTAGGGCTGTGGATGACAGAACATACAGAGGTAATTAACTGAATTTTAAATTATAGTTACCTTTCCAGGGTTTTCTAGGTATAGCCTACTCAGAAGTGGTTAATCATTATATTATTTGGGGATCATTCTGGGAACATAAAAATATTTCATATGTGTAATGTGAAATTGTGAAGATCCATATGTAAATCTTAAAGCAACTGGATTATACTTTTCTATTGAAGACCATGCCATGAACATAATATGCCTGCTCCAATATCAAAGTCATGATCATCAAGTGGTCTTCTTGTTAAACCTTTTTTTAGGAAGCTGTGATACAAAACATCTAAAGGCTACAAAGCTGGGGAAGAGTGAAACTCTTATATTTTGGAATATAACAATATTTCTACCTTCAAAGTATAGTAGTCAGTAAAATTAGACTAAAACTCAGTTTTTCTTGAGCTAATAGAGTCCTCTAGTGGTGATTATTTTTAGTGATCTCTGATGCTGAAATTAAGCTATCTATATGGAAACATTTAGAATATGTGATTAGTTTTACCAGTTTTTACATCAGCAGGCTTAAAATAACTAGATCTCTACTGTGCAACCTACAGTATATTTGTAAATCTTGCAAGGTGACTATTAATGTTGGAAGTCTTTCTCCATTAGATCTTTTTTTTTCCTCACAGAAGCAAGGAAATCACAACTTTTTCTTTGGCACTTACCTTATTAATAATCAGCATTGCTAATTCAAGTCTGAAAAATATAAACAGTGTGGCGCCCAAAAGAGCCATTGATTTTACAACCCTTGCAGTCTACAAAAAGTGTTCCAACAGCCGCAAATGCTTGAATATAAAAGCCAGATGCCAGGCTGCAGTTACTAAATTTTTTTTTGCCACACAGAAGGGTGAAGGTAGTGTTTTTCAAGTAATTACTGAATATTAGCTGTGACAGGAATAGGTAAGCTGCTGACCGCACCAGATGTTTTAGACCAGAAATACCAGAATCCTTGAACCCTGGCCATGCTGGCTGGATGGAGCTGGTGGGAACAATACTTTAATACATGTGAATCCAAGTGGTTGGCTCCTGTATGGAAAGGGGATGGCAGCGATTTAAGATCATCTGCTAATCCCTTCCTAACTCCAAAGTGAGGAGTAATTCTGAAATGACTTCTAGGTACAGTAGGACCCCCATATCCACTGATTCATTATCCACTGATTCAGTTATCCACGGTGGGCAGAGGAAAAAATTAAATAATACAGCAGCCACAAAGCAAGCTGCAAAGCAAGCTGTTGTCACAAACAGCAGCTGTAAAGCAAGCTATTGTCACAAATAGCAGCTGTAAAGCAAGCTACTGTCACAACCAGCAGCCATAAAGCAACCTACTGTCTCTCAAAACAGCAGTCATTAAACAAGCTGCTGTCAGGAAACAGCAGTTTGGGGGTGGGTGGGCAGGCGTTCTCTCTTATCCACAATTTTCATTATTTACGGGAAGGCCTGGAACCAATCCCCAGTGGATACCGGGGTCCTACTGCACTTCTTTGGAATAACAGATGGATTGCAACTTGACAGCATTTATCTATGCCTATAATCCCTGCAATTCCTTTTCTTGACAATACAAAAGATGTGCAAGTCGTCAATTAATATCACACTGATGATTAGCTGCAGTAACTGCACAGTTCTAGAACTCCCTCCTAAGGAAAATCTGGGAGGCTCGTGTCCTCTCAGATTTATTTTCTTCTTCGAGTTGTCTAAACATTTCACATTTTAGGAAACATAGGCAAACTCTTTGCATGACATACGTATGGCAGTTAAAAGTTAAACTAAATAAGAGCATGCAGCTGCACACACCATCCGGTTTTATATGCCTACCTTGCATATCGTTTCTGCATCCCAAGGCAAAATAGTCTTCAGATCAATTATTTCACAGGACACACCAAGCTTCTCCTGAGCCATAACCGCTACCTCTTTCATAACATGAACCTAAGTGTTGTAGAGGGAAACATGCAACAATATATTGGATGGACTATTCAAGGGACAATTTTGGCAGCAGTGGCATGCAAATGAGTATTCCCCATGCAGGAAAATATGCTCAGCTTGGCCCAATGTTCTTTCAGACACACAATTCCATATTCCTAGGACAACCCATTGCTATTATGTGTAATCAAGCCACTTCTCCTTTCTGGCGGCTCTCATAGTTTTCTAGAGATATGATATATTCAAGAAGTGGCTTAGCATTGCTACCCCTGTCCTGCCTGATTATCTGGGGGCAGTCTACAATTTTTGGCTTGGCAAACGTTGCCATCACCTAGTTCCATTATTCCATTCAAGCAAGGCCATGCCACACTTCATGGCCTCTGCAGTTATTCAGTGTTCTGTGTCACATCTGGCTTAAGAGTGACGTTAACGTGGGTTCTCAAGGTAAGACACATATTTAAGAACGGATATATCAGTATACCCTCCCATGAGTTTCCACAACCAAAGAGGGATTTGAACTCAGGTGTGAGTCCTAATCCATCACTCTATCCATATTGGTAGCACACAGATTATTCACTCCTTTTATTATATTGGCTTTAACAGTATTTTATTTTGTTTCATATTGCAACTCTGAAGCGAATGTTGTAACTATTAGTTTTTTTCCTCAAAAACACTGATTTATTAAAAGGTGAATCATTACATCTTTTCAACAAATAGTTGTTACAATAACTAATTTCTCGCACCAAATGTATTTAATGTCTCTTCCAGAAAACAAATCTACTGTACTACAGTCATCTTAAAGTTGTATGAAGGATCCTTATTTAAACTCTCAACCAGACAAAAATAATGATTTACAAACAGTTCACGACCTTATGGTTAACATGCATGAGCATTTGTAAAATGCTGGACCTTTTACTTGTGCTGAAATTCTAATGCTCAGCATTTTATATGTGTTACTTTTATTACTTAAATATACTGGACTGAATCCACATTATATGTATCATTTCCACTCTGTTTCTGCTAAAATCTCTGGGAAAAGCTACTAATTGACGCCCACAGTTTTAGCGGGACATAACTACAACTAATTTAATTTTGATCTGGCACTATTTCATTTTTCCTAGATAGTATCTGATTTGATTTCCACCCCTAAAGTTTAGAAAACTGTTTCCAAGATTTATTCCAACATACTATTTTCTTCTCAAATGCACCAGCATCTCAGAATTCTTACTGACCTGAGTACCCCAAGACACCAGTGTAACATCACTGCCACTCTGTAACACTTCTGCTTGAGAAAGTGGTATGTAGTATGGTTCCACAGGAACGTTCTCCACTGAACAAATGACAAGCAAAGAAACTTAGATTCTCTAAATAAAAAACATTTTGTTTTATAGACATCCAAACTTACAGAGCAAAGATACACCTACAAGTCCAGCTTCAATGCATATGATACATATTCCAGTGCTTACGTCTGTGAAGATTCTCAGTCATCCAGGTGAGTTTATCTGGAAGTTGAGTCATGGCAACTGGACTTTTTTTCTTGAGAGATTGAAACATTTCGCTGCTCATCCAACAGCTTCCGCAGTCTGAAGAAAGCTAGTTGCAACTCCTCCATTTTATAGTTCACTTTGACCTCATATCACCCCGGTCTGAAATAGGCTCATAAGATGAACAATGGCCCGAATAGGCTTGTTAGGTGGTTCAATAGGCCATTAGGTGGGCAATGCCGTAAGTGCTGAAACCTTCATCTTATGAGCCCATTTCAGACCAGGTGACATGAGGTCAAAGTGAGCTATAAAATGGAGAACGCACAACTAGCTTTCCTCAGATTGACGAAGCTGTTTGGATCAGCAGCGAAACATTTCAGTCTCCCAAGAAAAAATAGTTGCCATGACTCAACTTCCAGATTCCAGTGCTTAAGATCTTTGCATAGGAAGAATCAATATTTGTCTTTATTTTGATATACCCATTTGCCAGCTAGCTTTACTGGACCATCACAATCTTAGTACCTAACACTGTGAATTGAGCAGCACTCAAAAGAGTCCTTCAACACAGCAGGAGTTTCTCTTCCACTGTGTTGTCCTGAAGGAGAAAGACAAGAGGGCACATTCTCCCTGAACAGGAACCAAACAAAGAGGAGAAAAAGAAACCAGGAGAATGGACTGAAAATAATGAAAGAATTTTTTAAAAGGCAGTTAGTACTCTTGGGTAGGTCTAACATGCTTATATCCATATTATATTATGCTATAATAACATATAATGGGCAAAATCATGACAGCATAAAGTTTTGCTGTGGACTCGGATATGTCCTCATCCTGGGATGGTAATATTTAATTAAAATGAATTGAAAGCTCCAATCATCCTCTTTCAGGTTCAAAGGCTCCCTATAGCTCCCCTTTACCCCAAGGCAATCTTTACAAGGTTCAGAACAGAGTGGGTGACCTCACTTGCCACCAGATTGTCACCCCTGGGATTGGGAACACTGCAATGTTTGACATTAAGGACTTCCACGCCCCCATCTTGAGGTTCCTAAAGACTTCCCTAGTGCAAGAGGGAGCCCTAGGGACCCTCAGAACCTAACACACAACCAGGATATTTTTCAATTCATCTAAATATTACTGGCACTGAATAATGATGTCAACTGACTCTGCAACGTAACTCTGAGGCAACAGAATCTTGATCAATGACATTCTGAGAGAAAGGCAAGATATAATTTCAACGAACACATTACTTAATACTGACCTAATTATTCTTCAGAGAAAGTCCATATTTAAAATTTTACACTACAATACAGTTCTAGCAAAATCTGATTAGGGTGAGACCATGTTCCCCTACTTTATAAAGCCACTTTTTATCCACAAGTGATTTGAATTTTCTATTGTTATATGGCAGGAACAAGAACAAGGACTATCATCAGTATACCACTCTTATCCCACCCAGCCCAGATATAAGATACAGTATTTAATACCACTGTTTTCATGCTGGTATTAAAGTGCGGCAGGACTGAACGGAACCCTACGGCATCCCACACACTAAGGACCACCTGGGTGGAGCAGCAGTCTCACAGCGCCAGCTTCCACCTACTACATTAACACTTAAAATCCACGTTTTCATACTTTCAATGTGTCACTGATCACTTAATGGGAATCAGTTACGGGGCAAATGCTGTTATATAGCTGTTTTAGTAAAGCACAAATTGCTTCCAGATTCCTCCCTCCCCAACCTCATTTCCACTGCTCACCTTTTAAGAATGATATTAAATTTCCAGAATTTTAAAAAAAATGCTTCACTACTCCTGAAGTTTGATTTCATATGTATTTGTAAGTCAGCTGTACAAAGGGGACTTCAAGAAGACAGCTACAGTTTGGAGCATCTCTTGAAGTCACAAGCTTGGATCCAAAGTATCTCTATCACAGAAGGATCCTCTGTTGTGCAACTGTTGTGCAAATTCCTTCTACAGCCTACGATCAAACTGCATGCAATTCCAGAAGGTCCCAGAACCTTCAGGTACAAGAGGACGAACCAGTGGCAAGGTATAATTAGAAGCCAGAAATAGTCAAGTATTCCAAGTCTGGATTTTCTTATCCCATCCAATACTTCCTCTTACTGACCTTTCCTGACACACACCCCTGATAAAAACAAAACAAAACAAAACAACCTTCTGCAGCTCCCAAAATTGCAATTAGACTCTCTAGTTTAGATCAGTGCAAAGAAGGACCAGAGAAATTATATTTCTGCCCTAGTCTCTTTCTCTGTGCTTTATAAGTTCTCTGGGACATCTGTATTTAATTACACAATTCTACTGAACTAATTATTTCAGGCTAGGCATTTCCAATTATAGTTTGCACGTGCAATTTTAGTCATTCTAGCAATCTGCAAAATAACACACTGCAATGTAGTAAAACGTTCTGAAAATGATTGCCAGTTCCCCCGAGTATACCTATGATAATGCTGCAGAAGGGAGCTGTTAGAGACCAGGACCATTTTGCACAGTGAACAGTAAGCCCTTGTCTACCCAGAGCTGCTTCAAGATCTCATATTGGGCAGCTACTCCGGCACTGCAGTCACACAGGCACAGGACACAACCTGGTCTCAACTACCTGCACCTGGATCTGGTGTAGCAAGGAGCGAAGGGCAACGAAAGAAACAGCTAGAGTATCACTAGAGCAGCGTTTTTCAACCACTGTTCCGTGGCACACTAGTGTGCCGCGAGATGTTGCCTGGTGTGCCGTGGGAAAAATTGAAAAATTCTAAAGAAATTCAACCCAGGGCCGGCGGGCGGCCTACAGCTGGGAGGCACTATAAATAGCGTCCAAGGGCCAGCTTGGCTCCTCTCCCCCGAGGCCCGCGGCACTGGCGTCACTTCCTGGCCCCGCTCATTCTCTTTAGTGTTTGCCCTGTGCCTGCCGCCGCTGCCGCGACTCGCTCGCTTCCCTCTCCCCTCCTTTTTTTACCCTGGACCACCACCACCCCTTTCCTGGGAGCTACCAATGGACTGAGCCGCCCGACAGCCCGCCCGCCAACTCGAGCCGGCCCGGGAGCCCCAGCCCAGAACAAACCACCAGGTGAGGGGAAGGGGAGGAGGGGCGCCCGGCTGCCCCACGAGCACCGTGGCAGGGCTGCGAGGAGGAGGGGATGGAGGAGGCCTCCGCCAGGCCTGGGCTGAGGAGGCGGGCAGGCAGGGGGGGCTACTGGCACGGCTGGACGGCTGGACAGACGGCCTATAGGGTCCGGGAGGGGAAGAGCCGTCTCTGAGTGGCCCCGCGATGGGTTCCTCATCGGTGTGGGGCCGGCACTGACAAGCTCTCCTCTTCCTCCTCATAGATTGGGGGGGGGAACGGTTGCTTGGGGTCCTCCTTGAAGTCTTGCCCCTTTCTTTCTGTCTTGGGTCGCCCTCTTCTCTCTCTCTGTCTTTTCTTTCTTTTTTTTCCCAACCTCTCTCTTTCCATTCGTACTCTTTCCCCTCTTCATAGAAACGTGCTCATTTCTAGCCTGCATATGTGTATCTGTAATTAAAACTGTAAACCGCCCAGAGACTCCTTGAAGTGGTATGGGGCGGTATACAAGCAGAACACTTTCTGCCTTCTTTCCTTCCTGCCTTCCTTCATCCTCCTCCCCTCCTGTCGCTGGACTTGCTGAAGGCATCTGCACTTTCGTAAAGTGGCAATACAGCAATTTAACCTGAATACAGGTGGCTGTGAAGGGATGATATTGGGTGCCCACAGAAAGGGCTCCGAGTGCCACCTTCAGCACCCATGCTATAGGTTCGCCTACAGTGCCCTACTAGTGCTATCCAGTGTACACTGACGGACGGAGACATTTTCTAATGGTGCTGTGCCTCATGATTTTTTTCATGAAACAAGTGTGCCTTTGCCCAAAAAAGGTTGAAAAACACTGCACTAGAGGACAAGTCATGGACAAAGCAGACCGCAAATGGGCTGCAAGTGATCTGATAGGAACTTTCTTAGTGCCAAGGGCAGCTAAGAAATTTTCAGTCTCTGCTACTAACACATCCACGTGCAGAAGATGAGCAATGATTTTCTGGTGAACGATAAGCAGGGGAGAGTTGGCTTATCATTGTAAGCAATTTTTGTAGACTTAGGCTGTGTCACATTCCCCTGATTTAGACACCAGTGGCAACCACCACCACCACAGAACTGCAGATCAGGAAGGGATGCTATGGATCATGAAGTCCAGCGCCTGTCAAGTAGGCACAGTAAACCAACCTCTGGCCTTGTAGCCCAAGACCTAAACCACTGAGCTATCCATGGAGGAGATCAAGCTGATGTGACTTTGACAATCATTTGTTAGCTGGCATCCTTTTCAGCCTATAGTTCTTGAGGATATGGACAGTGTCTGGAGTGGCCAGACCAACTGCTTCCTCTCAAGCCTTGTTCTTCCGGGCTAATCTGATCTGCCTTGATTAAGAGAAATGACAATGATTTCTTTAGAGAAAGAGGCTTTTCCCTAAGGAACTTGTCTGAATATTACTGTTAAAGAATTCTGCCCTTAACCCAGATGCTTTGATTAATTATAGACCAATCTCAAATTTGCTGTTTTCCACTTGAATAGTTGAGAAGGGTAGCCCTAGAACTCCAAACATTCCTTATTTTGATATAATTTGGGGGGGGGGGGTCAGGACAGTGGAAACAGACTGCTTTGCTTACCTTTGCAGATAACATATGGCAGATATCATATGGGGGAGTGCAACCTTGTGGACCTCTTGGTGGAGTTTGATACCATGGTATCCCATTAGGCAGGTTCACATATTGGGGAACTGGATGGTAGTGTTTTGATCCATCTTTTCATCACTTACTTAAAAGGAGATCTTTGGCATGTGGTGTCTCTCATGCCCTGATCTTTTTTCCTATAATATTTAACACTAAACATTAATCATGTTGATGACACCCACAGCTACTGTGCCTTTTCACATAACAATTAGGAAGCAGTTAGGGTCTTTTAGTGCTAGCTGAGCTCAGCAATGGCCTTAATGAGAGTAAACAAGCTTAAATTAAATCCTGACAAGATAGAGGTAGTGGCTAGTCAGCAGAGAGACAGACTTGGCGTGGGGGGGGGGGTTGAGCCTCAAGTCTTTTCTAGAAAGGACTGCACTCCCCTGAAAGATCAGGTGTCTGGTCTAGGGGTATTCCTTGACTCTGGATT
The DNA here is from genome assembly GCA_037367245.1 of Phrynocephalus guinanensis. NCBI lineage: Eukaryota > Metazoa > Chordata > Lepidosauria > Squamata > Agamidae > Phrynocephalus > Phrynocephalus guinanensis. Next base: position 145,316,362 of record CM074733.1, read on the forward strand.
CCCGGAGGGGGGCAGCACAACTCCGTTTCCTACACCAGCTATGCCTTTTATTGACTTAAGATAGACTGTGCCTGCAATATTGCAATACACCCACAGCATCCTTCCAACAGCGGGCATGGGCTTTCTTTTTTAAACAATCCAACTGGTCTTGAGAAGTGAACACATTCTGGAATGTCATATTTACTGAATTTAGTAAATATTTTAAAAAGTCTTTCTAAACAGTGGTTTTTAACATTGTATTGTGTTTCAATGTTACCTTTATAGTGTTTTTAATTCTATGTGCTATGCTATCTGATTGACTACATGCCAGCTTGATTCCCCAACGGTGGCATGTAAATAATGTGTTCTACATGGGGCCACCTTTGAATAGGATCTGGGATTCTCAACTGGTACCATATATGACAACTAATTCTTTATCTTCACCTTGCCATGGTCAATTATCCAGACATTGCTTTGTTCTATTGCTGTTCTCTGGTGTGTTACGTTCAAGGTATCTGTACATTTGAATCCAAATGTCCCATTAGTAGTTATAACAATATGACTTTTGCATATGGCTACAACTGTTGGAGAGCATGTCTACCACATGCTTCACTTAGATATAATTAAGTTTTCAAAGGGACTGAGTTTTAATATCTTGTCCTTTCTAAACACAACATGAGAAACTACTTTCAAAAGGAATGGATATAATCCCATGCTGCAACCCTTCTACAACTGAGAAGTGTTAAGATAGGATGCTGTGCAATATCCTAATACTGCTCAATAATAGATGCCTTCAACAAGTCATATTCATGTTAATCAAAGTTAAGCTTCCAATGTCTTCTTTCAGCATACAAGACAAATGGAAGAATTGTGCATATTTACCCATTTTTTCACACTTACACCACTGCACGGGCATAGAATTTCAACATTTTCATATGTACAATAATGCACATAATCCTCTCAATTAGTAAAGTTCTTGAACATAATCACTGAAAACAATATATGACATCAGACATTGCTCCAAAAATAATTATGCCAAGGCTGGAATCCTGTTGCTAAGTGCAGTTAGAGACGGTTTACATGGGCATTCAGTTAACAGTAATTCATGCATTTTGCAGAACAAAACTCTTAACTTCATTTCCCAGTACATGCAAATAGGAAAATCTCTGAACACCTGTGTGCCAGAACATTCTGAACATTGACTAAAAACAACTAGTTTTTCCATCTTACCTGTCATATCACTACAACAACCACTGACGCAAGACATTTATTTCTACACCACTCATGTTTTACATGGTAGAATTAAATGAATCTGAAAAGGTCATGAGCAGATCCTCTACCAGATAATGCCAAGATGACTAATATTTTCCACTGGATTACCATTGCATGCTCTTGTGCAAGTGCTATGGTCAAAGTGCAAGACGATATTTTAAAAATAAACAAACACCTTTTTAAAAATGTTCTCTGAAAAGCCATTTGAATAATGGTACCATAGCAGTATTTTAAACTGAATGATTCACACATTTGGTGGGAATTAACCAAGCTGGTAAGGATTGTCTATTTATTACATTTTAGCTCTCCTTTCTAATAAATAAATTAAGCACACACTAAGAAAACAAATTGAACTGCAAAGTCAATAGAATCACCACGATAAGCCTCAATGTAGTTTAGAAGTCCCACTTGAAAATATGTCTTCACACACTTCCTAAATCTGCCACAGTAGGGACTAAGTGCCTATTCTGAGGGTGCATTCTGCCTCTGTGTCATGTCCCTACAAGCACACCCTTTAAAAATAGAAGATTTACACTTTTTTTGCTGCTAAGGTGTTTTTGGCTCGCTCAAAATAGTATACTCTGTAAAAAGGCAACATTAAAGATTTGATTATTTCAGAGATAAAATATAGTGTATAATTACTCTTATAAATACTTCAGTGTGAAGTACTTCAATACTTCGATGTGAAGCTGCATTTACTTGATGCATAAAGCTTCTCAAATCCTATGAGTAGCTTCCTTGTCCGGGTTCTTTAGCCAGTATTGTAACGTCTAAAACAGAATAGTGAAATATTGCCTAAACGTCTAAAACAGAATAGTGAAATATTGCCTAATCTTAAATAACAAACTTCATTGGGCATAAAACTTTCCTTATTCATTCTTCAGTCAGCTATTAGGCAACTACTACGTGATTCAGAATAAATATTCCATCACACCATACTCTGACCATCAGGACCAATGAAGGACAAGAAGAGACTCACAAATAAATATTTCAGAGAGGGAAGCTGTGTTAGTCTTTTCAAGAATTTCAGGCAAAAATCAAAGAAAAACAAAACAAAACAAAAGACACAAAACATGTGGCACCTTAAAGACCAACTTTCATATTTTAATGTAATGTTTCATGGACATATCCACTTCTTCAGATATATAGCAGTAGAATGAGGTGTGAAATATAATATGAGATGGGATATACATTTCATACCAGATATTCATTGGCTGTAGTCCAGATATTCATTGGTGTAGTATATAGAGTTGGGGAGGTGGATAGGGGAGGGGAAGGAAGAGTATGCATAGCATTAAGCTTCATGTCCTTCACCAACTATGTTTGTTTTCGTCCTGATATTAAACTATGTTTTGAAGAATAAATAAGGGCAAATGTATATACCTACCAAAATATGACATTGCCATATGCAATTATCGATCATGCATCTTTATGTTTAGGCTGTGCATAGCAAAAAGTTTTTTAAAAATTAAAACAAAATACCTGCTGCTCTGTAAAGTATTTTAGGTTCAAAGAAGATGCAGGGATTTTTATCTTCTATGCATGATAGCAATAGTCCTTTGGCTTCAACAGGACCTCTTGGAACAACAATCTGAAAGGGGGGAAATGAATGAATGAATGAATGAATGAATGAATGAATGAATGAATGAATGAGACAATATATAATTAAGATCTGCCATGATTCAGGCATCAAATCTAGCTCAGAAACATCTGACAACAGTCCACTAAGGGTGTGTGTGAAGCAGTTCAGAATGTACATGTGTTTAAGAGATAAAACTGCTCCAGTGCAAAACTTTCTGGATAAAACCATTCTCCTCAGCCGAGGACAGACAGCCCCTCAGTATCAAAGCACTCAAACATGACCTGATCACTAAGTTTCGACAAGTCTCAAAACCAAATATGTTTTACAGGTCTGCCTGTACTTCACAACATTCTGCATCTGTTGCATTTACAAATGCTCTACACTGCTTGCGCCTACTGTTTGTGCACAAGCTGTTCAAGCTCAGTACTGGTGCTCTCGAAGACATGGAGATTAATAATCGGTTTATAGACCTTGTTCAAAAATGTTGTTCAAAAATTTCTAGATAGACAGATTTGTCAGAATTGCCACAATTCTATCAGATCCACGGAGATAAGTTCTTGATGACATTCATTAACAACACCAAACAGGACTCCATAATCTTGAAGGAAATGACAGAAAGTCCCCATGTGATATTGAGATCTTGTTAAGGTAACCACCTAAACTTCTAGATATATCACATTAAATTGCTGGTGAGTTTGAGTGCAGAAAGGTTTTTTGAATGAAGGAATAAATGATTTGATTTTTCTATTTAAAATGGTATAGTACAGCAAGGACCCCAATGAAAAGCCATCGACAAATACAACTCAATTGTTGTCGTCGACATCATCATCTAGTTCAACCATATACTCATCATGCTCTATTTGTGTAAAACAATCTGAAGATAAAAACTGAAGATAGAACAGTTTAAAACAATTCAAAACAGGTTGTGACTGTAACAACCACTGATGCACGTCATTCATTTCTACACCACTCAGGTCATATACTGCTATGGAGACTCAGAGGTTGATTACATGGATATTTAGCCCATTGCTCTGACTGCTGCAAGGACAGGCAGGTTCACTCCTAAAGATGGTGATCAGACAGCATCATGGATGGAAGCAACCACCCTGCCCCTACAGGAATCCCACCTGCTCCTTTAAAAATAAAGTGTTTATTCCCCCCACTTCCTTTGGCTGCTTCATGGAGCCAAGTGTCCAAATGCCTAATATTGTGAAGTGGCTCTCTTCTTAAGCAACTTCACAATACAGTGGTACCTTGTATAAAGGAATTAATTCGTTCCAAATGAAATTATGTTAAGCAAATTTTCCTTTATACAAATTTCCCATAGGAATGCATTGAAAACGGAGTAATCCCTAATCGCGACCATTTTGTGTTGTATGGATTCGCCCCACAGACCATTCTGTTAAGCAAATTTCCCTTATCTCTGCAATTTTTATGTTGTACAGATTTTATGTTATACAAACTGTTTGTTATACGAGGGTCCACTGTACTGGCAAATGGACAGCAACCTGATACAGACCAAATAGGTCACTGAAGGTCTGTGTGTTATTCGGATGTGAGGATCGCACCAAATGGCCTTCCCAGCCTCATAGCAACCCTCTCTTTACCCCTCACCAACTCAGTGGTGTAGACAAGCCCTCAGGCAGTCCATGTTGTACACCAACAAATACAAAAGCAACAATTCCTAAACCCACAGATCAACTTGCATGGAAAACAGACCCCATAACTGGAAATGCACAGCACTTTACAATAACTTGTATCCACCTGTTTACTGTACCTTCAGTCCAGGACAATGTGCAAAAAAGGCTTCTGGTGACTGGGAATGGTATAACGCACCATGACCCACACAACCCCAAGGGGCTCTTATTGTCAGGCTTCCACAGTTAAACATATCTCCAGACCGATACCGATACTTTGCTGCCTCATTAACAATCTGAAGGGGAAAAATGTACACACAAACACACACATATATACATATATTTGTACTTTCTATTGCCTCCCAACCACAACATTACAGTTTATGATAATTGATGCTCTACTGCAGGCATGTCCAAACTTTGGCCCTCCAGATGTTTTGGACCACAGCTCCCACAGTCCTTTGTCATTGGCAATGTAAGCTTAGAATTCTGGGAGTTGTGGTCCAAAACATTAGGAGAGTCGAAGTTTTGACATGCCTGCTCTACTGCAACTCCCAGAATTCCGAGCCTAGATTGCCAATGACACGGGACTCTGGGAGTTGTGGTCCAAAACATCTGGGGGGCCAAAGGTTCCCCACCTGAATAGTATTTAATACTGAATGGTATTATTGAATAATATTAAAGAGAAACAACACAGCCCAAATACAAAACCATAAGGGATAACGCTACACTCCACACGTTAGAAAGCATTTTACACAGTGGATCTTTCTTTTTTGCTCTTTCTTAAGAAGCCTCGGCAGAGAGTCAGGGGTGTCTCAGACAATGCACACGGAATCTTAAGGGACTGGTAAGGGATGGAAGAATTGCCTGATATCAGGCAGAGGAATCTTACACCACTTGTACAAGACGCTAATTTTAATCATCATTCTCTCCCACTGCAGGCCTGCATGAGAACCCACACTGTTCAACTCCCATACCACATTTAGGGCACACAGGTGACTGCAGGGGAGAATTAAAGGGAATTTCCATTGCACCAAACTGAATTCCCCTTGGGCAACTTGAAGCTTTTCCCAAAAGACATTGTGACACTGATGTCCTTACTTAGTCTTGTTTTTTAAAATAACTTTTTATTTTTTTATTTATTATCCTTAGTCATGAAACCATTTATTTCAGCCACCTAAACACACTACAACGTAACATCCTGGAACATCTGCTACATACAGGGATACTGAAAACCATCTTGGAGTTTCAAATGATACCTATCATTTTTCTAATACTGTACAATGCATTTCATCAAGTATGCGACCACTGAATGCTCGTGCTGAACCCAAGTATTACCAAAAGAGAACACTGACATTCAGGTGATGTCCAGGCAGCTCTGCTTCTTTTTCCATAAAAAAATACTGACATATTGATAGATGTAAAGAGCATCACTTTTGCACCTTTAGTTTCCAACATGTTTTGCACAGAATAAAAATCACACATCTCTCTGGAGAGACCCCTGTTGAAGTAGAAGCATCTGCACTTGAACGACATGAAGCCCCATTCTGCATGTGATAGGGGAGCAGCGGGAAACACCAAGGGATTCATCCACGTTTGTTGCAACACACAAAATGGGCCCAATATTTTAGCAATTTTACTGATACAAACATGTTTATGAAGCTGCTTCACCTGTGATCATATTGACTCTACTCTCTAACCATTAAACAATGACTATTATTTTCCCCTGATGCTCAGTGTTCCAAACTTTATACGAACCTGATCAAAGGCAGGGAAAATATAGTCAGCAAACTGGATTTCTGCAATGGCAGTGGCTCCAGTGACAGCAATTCCAATGCCAAATCCTACAATTCCTTGTTCACATAAGGGGGTATTGAATACTCTATCTTTACCTGAAAAAGGAAGAGATATTCATATAACCACACTTAAAAATAAATGTGCATACCGTGTTTCCCCAAAAATAAGACAGTGTCTTATATTAATTTTTGCTCCCAAAGACGCACTAGGTCTTATTTTCAGGGGATGTCTTATTTTTCCATGAAAAAAAATACAGTACACATTTATTGTTATCTTATTATCGGGGAGGCCTTATTTTCGGGGGGATGCCTTATATTTCAGCATAAGGCAAAACTATAAATAGGTCTTATTTTCAGGTGATGTCTTGTTTTTGGGGAAACAGGGTAGCAGTTCTGCCGAGGACAACATAAAAGGTATGCCTGTAGACATGTGCCCAAATCCTGTTGCTTCTGCTTGCAGAAGGGTAAGAACATTTGCCACTGATGGGTGACTTTGGTCACTAAAGACTTCTTCTGTCCCACATGATGTCTGAATCATGAATAATAACCATTTCACTGCATAGTTGCTGGGAAAGGACAGAAAGAGATTATGGAGTCCTTGTTGCAGAAAATCTCTCCTGGCAGCGATATTCTCGCCCTTCCACAAGAGGGCTTTGGCCGTGGTACCCAATAAAACACCACACATGCAAAATAACTATTGTTGTACTAATTATTTCATCATTAGCAGCACTGAAGGACGTTCAGGATGATTATTATATCAATGGCTTTGAAAGCAGAAGCATTGGGAGGCAATAAACGTCTTGGAATTCTGAAGTCAGATAATACCTTTTCTGAGCAATCAAGAGCATTTTTTTTCTCAAACCCAAGCTTACTTTACCCATTTAAAAGCCCAGACTATGTTGGGCAGGATCTAGACTGAGTTATATTTAAATGCAGATTCACAGAAATCATAGAAACTCAAGTTAAGTTTGCTTAACCTTTCCCCCTAATGTTAATGCGTTTATTTTAAATATCAGTAGTCTGAATGCAGCTCATCACGCAAAAGCCGGCATTTAAAATTAGAGTTCAATGCATACGTGAAAAGCTAAGGAACATGTACTCTAGTTTTTCCCAGACAATAATTACAACAAGCTTGCCCAACCAGAGAAATACCCTTAAACCTGAATAAGAGCATTGTCATACAGAAACAAAAGGAAACTATATTTTGTAACAATATTTTAGAAGGGGCTGCGTTGGTCAATGTTTGCCAATGCTGCATTACAAAATATTTCACTGCCTACAGCTCTACCTTATTATTTAACAATTTGAAATCACTATTAGGGAGACTGAGAATGATGGTGGATTGAAAATATTGTGACACACTAACATCCTAAGAAAATGGAGGACATTCTCTTCAAGACCTAAAACATTAACCTGCAAGGTGTTACCTCTATTTTTTATTTTTTTATTTATGTCGAGTATTTTTACCCCGCTTTTCTCCTTGGAAAAGGACCCAAGGCAGCTTACAGTAATGAGGGACAATATACAGTCCAGTACTATTAAATCATATTCAAGTTTGAGAACAGGGAATTGAGTGACATATTACAGCATTAAAAGACAACATTAAAGCTATAAGAGAACACAAGCAGTTAAAGAGAGAATTTAAAAAATCCATGTAATCATGCACAGTAAACCATCCACAAGTTATGAGGGATGGAAACTAACAATGAAAACATAGAGTCAAAGCATAAACACAAGCTATAAGTGGTTATAAACACAAAGTTTATGTAATCATGTATAGTAGATTCATGTAAAAGACACATAATAGGTAGTCCATCATTCAGGGAAATCTAAAATTTCCAATTTGTTTTTATTGTTTTTTTTAGTATCAAAGTTACTAAATAAAATCATCTCTATTCTGATTCAGAATATAGTTTCACAGGTAACAAACAAAAACACAGTTCTCAGAATAGAACAAAACATTTAAAGGTCACTTGCTAACACAGAGTGTTCTTACCAATCTGCTAGATATAAACAGAAGCTCTCAGGTTGATTTTTTTTTTTACTTTTGATAAGATAAGATAAGATAAGATAAATCTTTATTGATCCCACATCTGGGGAAATTTACTTGTTACACAGCTCCCAATATAAAAAACAAGTAAAGATGGCTAGGTGCACAAAAAAGTGTAAGGTGTGTGTGTGAGAGAGAAAAAAATAGCTCATAGAGATTAAATGAAATAAGAAACCCAATATACAAATATTACACTAAAAATCTGTATATAAAAATAAGTATAAAGAGAAGCTACAGTATACCCCTTATGAATATGTTAAACGGTAGAGTTGAAGAGTCTCACAGCAGTGGGAATACAAGCAGAGAGACAACCATCCAAAATAATAGATATCACACAAGATACAAACTCACCGTATTTGTCTCTCAAGCCAACAGTGCACCTGAAGACACCACCAAAAGAAACATCTTCTCCAAATATTACTGCAAATGTACAATGAAGAACAGAATATGTTATCCAGAATGCAAAATGGGTTAATCAATCAAGAGTAATTATTAAGAGGAAACCTCCATGATATGCTACTAATTCTTCCCCCTAAAAGGAATTTTTCACTTTTTCTCACCAAACATGACTAGGTGAATTTATTATAGTAAGACAGTAAAGCCAAAAACATTTTTAAGTAACCAAAAGTAATCTACAGAGCTGGAAACTGCTGATTAACTGTGCTGCAAACTTCCACCTGAAAAATAAAGTCTCTAATACAGCAACAATAACGACAGGGGCTGGAATGAACTATCCCTTCTGATAGCACACTTGGTCTGCAATGTACAAAGTGTCCTTTCTAGACAGGAGATGGAGTCATTTCTCCCCAAAAGGAGCAGTGAGAGTAGAATCTTGGGCCTTCCCAAACATACAAGGGGGACCCCGTTTCCATTAGGCTGTCTAATGCAGCAGGCACAGCCACGACACTCCTGCAGCACAATGTTTCAATGCTACCTTTGGTTAAGACTGCAAACTGGACTATGGTTGTGTGTTGTGTCGTTAGTTGTTACCAACTTTTTGTGACCCCATGACCATGGAGTTTTCTTGGCAGAAATACTGGAGTGGTTTGCCAGTTCCTACTCCAGGCACCTACAGCTATGGTTAGGTTCCTATAACAGCATACAGTTTCAGCTATCTACTGTTACTACTAGAAGGAGGAAAATTATTTATATGTACAACAAAGTGACAGCTGGAAAAACTTCTGAAGGACCTTTTCAAATGTAGGGAAGCAAGAAGTGAATTTATAAATGCAAAATTAAAACAGATACAGTACATCCAGATGTACTCAGTTTCAAGTCCTAGGATCACAAGGGGGGGAACAGTGGGGTGGGATTTGTTTTGTTCTACTGCAGTGGTTCCCAAATTTCCTAATGTCGCGACCCTTTAATACAGTTCCTCGTGTTGTGGTGACTTCTTGCCCTGCTTAGAGGAGGCCACAAGCCCCCTTTGGCAGGCCACTGCTGCAGGTGCCATAGAGAACTTCCTTCTACAGGCACCCTCAGCCAATCACAAGCCTCCAGTGCCACTGACTGACATCCTCTCCAACCTATCAAGCTGTAACTCACTCTTTCCCCCCTTCCTCCCCCCCTCCTCCAGACCCAAGCCATTGGTGCCTTTTTCTTCACTGGCTCATGGCGACGACCCCTGTGAAATGATCATTCGACCCTGAAGGGGTCCCGACCCCCAGGCTGGGAACCACTGTTCTACTGCAAAACAAACATGAATTTCAACTTATCTTTCCCTCCAAAATACCACACCAGAACACACAGCCTGAATGAAGCATTTGGCTGTACAGCATCTGCAGTACAGATAAGTACTATATCTGAAGAGGCACTCTGAGAACAGACTAGTAGAGAGATAGGTCTTTGATCTCCTTTAGCACAGCTACTCCTGTGCTGGTTAAAAAGGAAGCAACATTTGTCATTCCTCATATCTGAATGAGAAATATTTTTAGAAGCAGAAATGTAATATTTTTACAAGCAGAAATGTGATTGCTATCTTTCCCACATCTGTTGCTCAATCCTGGTACTCACAACTGCCGATTACTAGAATCAAGCAGGTGGTTTATACCTCTAACAATTGTGCAGTGGTACCTCAGTTTACAAATACCTTGGTTTAGGAGCATGTTGATCGAGCAAAACATTTCTGATCATTTTTGCCTTGATCATTGAGCAATGTCTTGTACCTCTATCAGTTGTGCAGTGGTACCTCAGTTTACAAATACCTTGGTTTATGAGCATTTTGATCAACGAGCAAAACAATTCTGATAATTTTTGCCTTGATCAATGAGCAATGTCTTACATTGCTCAAAAATGAGCAAATTTTGCCTTGATCAATGAGCAATGCTCGTTTTGCCATCACCCTTCCGCTGCTGCCGCTCATCCCCTCTCCTGTGGGGTCGAGGCCGCCGGGTCCTGGTTGCTGGCACCTGGTTTCTGGATCGGGGCCATTGGCCTCTAATAGCAGCAGCCCCAAGACTGAAGCTTTGCTGCTCCAGGAGCAGACGCTGGGTGCTCACCTTCTGCCTCATCTTTTGATCCATCAAGTCTGTCGAACTCATCCCAAGTAACAGAGAGGCTTGCCAATGCTGCTGCCATCACCACCTCCGCCCCACACATGCACCAGGGAGCTTAGTGTGTGTATATGGAATAACCACCATGGAGTTTGATCTCTTTCCAGACTTAGGCGTGGAGGATTTGGTAGGGAGGGAAGGAGGATGCATGTGTGTTTGTGCATATGCACACCAAGTTTAGGGAACCTGAGACGTCCGGTGGAGGGAACAAGTGAAGCCACCGCCGGGCACACACCTTCTGCCTCGTCCTTCCACCCAGAACAAAACATTTGAGTTTCTATTATTTCCTATGAGGAAATTTCCTTTGATATACTAATATTTCGGTATACAAGCATGCTTCCGGAATGGATTATGCTCGTAAACCAAGGTAATACTGTTTCAAGAAAAAAAAGATCAGGAATCTGCACACTGAAGAGACGGCATAAACAGAAGAGGCTTCTAACAAAGCAATCTGATAGATACCACAGAATGAATACTATACCTGCCGTTGGATCTCTAGCTAAGGCATTATCCAAGGCACTTGTGATAGACTGGAAAAGGTTCATTTTCTGTGTTGGCCCTGTGGAGAAAGATAATTCCAAAAAACCAAATTGTTTAACTGAATTTTGAAAACTGCTCAGCACCAAACACCAGCTACGGACAGCGTGATCCATTTGTGAATCTCTAAAGTTTGTCATAACACAGTGCCCCCATGCCTTTTAGATTATTTTTCTAACTTTCACGAAATAGCCATGATATACAAGTCCATATCTGTTAGCTAACAACGAAGTGGTAACACTCAACTTTCCCATCACCAAGATAGCTGTAATATACTGTACATCAGTTATACTATGTTCATGTCAAAAAACTGATTTTGAAATAACAAAATGACTCTACCTCAACCATTCTCAATGTGACGTACATAACTATGCTATTTCAAGCTTCTTCAGTCAATATGTCTGTGAATATTCTCAGTCATCCAAGTGAATCTATCTGAAAGCTGAGCCATGGCAACTGGACTTCTAGTTCATTTTGAACTATAAAATGGAGGACTCACAACTAGCTTTCCTCAGACTGACAAAGCTGTTTGGATGAGCAGTGAAATATTTCTCCAGAAAAGAAGTCCAGTTGCCATGACTTAACTTCCAGATACATCTACAATCAAATGTTTCAGTACTTGCACAGAAATTTCCAAAATAAAAAATACAGTAACAAAAAGAAATCTTCACAGACTATTTTAATATCAGCTTGAAAAACAGATTTATGTGATTGTAACTAAGCAGCTATCCCAAGTTGAAAACTGAAGCGCAGTTGTCAAACTGTGATGGGACCTGCAAGGGATTAATGCCACCATTCTCAAGACAGCACTATATTCACAAAATATGCAGGTCAGCTCTAGAGATGGGCACAAAAGGAACAATTTTTCGTTTCCGTTTTCATTTTTTCGTTTCGTTACGCAATGAAACGACAAACGAATTTTGTCTCCAAAATGAAACGAAACGAACAGAAACACCGGAAATTTTGTCGTGCGTTTCGTTTTCGTTACTGCAATACAGTGAACTGCTTTAAATGTTTTTTAAAAATTAAAAAAATTGAAATAAATGGTAACAAAACGAACGAAAATGAAAACGAATTTTTTTGTGAAAATTCACAAAAAACAGAAACAAACCGAAACGGACCCCCCAAACGACAAACGAAATGTCATTTTTTTTATTCGTGCCCATCTCTAGTCAGCTCTAATAACAAAAATGACAGGCTGTCAAGCTGTCCAGGATTGATGCTTTCCAGGGTTTCCTAACCATAGAATACTCAGAAGTTATCTATCACTGCCTTCTTCTGGGGCTGCTCTGGGAGTTTCATCCTCCTCAAGGGTACACTGGCTGGCTGTTTTTCCTAGGCAGGACAGTGAGGACTGAATTCCCAGATGACTAATTCACAAAGCTAGCTTGCCAGATAGATCAGCGCTGTCCATACATTCAATGTTGCGATGAATTCAGATATATTGTTGAATGGGAGAATCACTTCCAAAATGCTCCTGGTGGTAAAAGGGGAGGAAGCAGATTTTCCTTCTGTCAACCTTTCCACCCGCAGCCATCACGCCATCTGTTATTTTGGGATTTCCCCCCAAAAAATCAGAGAAGATTTTTGCAGGGAATGTAAAGGAAGCTGGAAGTTAGGAAGTTTTACCTTATTCAGGCAGCAGAGATGTACTGCATGAACGTAAGCAATGGTTCTCAACCTGTGGGTCCCCAGATGTTCCTGGACTGCAACTCCCAGAAATACTGGCCAACTCAGCTAGTGATGAAGACTTCTGGGAGTTGCAGTCCATGAACATCTGGGGACGCACAGGTTAAGAACCACTGAACTAAAGCTTCCTGTGGATGAAAAGAGCCCATCCTTCCAAGGAAGGATTTGGGTGGACTCACCTACTGTGCACACGCAGCAGCAGCTTCTTCTCTGCCAAAACTAATACCCTCCAATGCAACCCAGCTGTATCACACAGGAACAAGTAGTGAGAATCAACCCCAGTGTAAATCAAGTTAGAACTCAAAAAGGGCTGGCAAATGAACAAAATAATTGCTAATTGCTCATACAGCAATCACTGGATCCCCCTTTCTGTGCTTCAGTAATGTCATGTAGCTACATGACCCCTTCCTTGAGGGAAGGACAGTAACTGAAGGTATCAGATCCTCCAGAGGCCCTAATAAAAGCACGCCAAAATATTTGTTTTTATGTAAATGAACACAGCTATGGCTGTAATACAATACATATCAACATTCATCCTGCTTTGCCCCCAGTTCTACTACCATCTGTATATATCTGTATATATAAAGTAGGGTTAACAACAAAACTCCATACCTGTCTACTTTTAAAAAGTAAGCCCACTAAGTTTAACAGGACTTACTTCTAAGTACACGGCATATACAGGATTGCAACCTGAAGCCCTTAAGCAGCTAGAACTACTGCACAATGTAGCATATTGTAGACAAGCTGTTTTACTTTCCATCTGTGCATCCTTCACAATAGTAGTTTCATTTTTAAAATTGTACTTCCAAAGACTCGTTGAAGCAATGATTAAAGCAGGCATGCCCAAACTTCAGCCCTCCAGATGTTTTGGACTGCAACGCCCACAGTCCTTTGCCATTTGCAATCTAAGCTTAGAATTCTGGGAGTTGTGGTCCAAAACATCAGGAGGGCCGAAGTTTGGACATGCTTGGATTAAAGCAAAATTATGTACAAACTTTGAAACATCGCTGGTCACATCTCTATGAATATGCAATTTACAGTGGACCCTCGTATAACAAACGATTTGTGTAACATAAAATCTGTACAACATAAAAAATTCTGGAGATAGAGGAAATCTGCTTAACAGAATCTCCTATGGGGCGAATTCGTACAACATAAAAATGGTCCTGCTTAGGGATTACCCTTTCAATGCATTCCTATAGGAAATTTGTATAAAGGAAAATTTGCTTAACATAATTTCTTTTGGAACAAATTAATTCCTTTATACAAGGTACCACTGTATATACTCTAAGTAGATGAAAGTATTGTGGAAAGTTTTAAATCTTCTAAATTTGTTTTTTTTTAATGCAGACAGATGGCATAGAGCTTCAAGAGCGGCAAACATCATGGATATGTGTGCGTTTGCAAGGAAAGTTTCATTCAGCATTTATTTTTGTTGTCACTCTCTCCCACAAATGTGTGTGTCAGACTTCAATAACGCCTTTCATATTAGAGCAAGAAGGAACAGGAAAGATATTTACTTTAGTAATTACATTTCAAGGGCATAAGAGATTGTTTCCTGAAGCAAAGCACTCTACCTTAAAAGACTGTGTCCCCCACCCAACTGTCATGGTGACTGACAGGCTGCAGGGCCTCTTGAAAGCCTTCTCGCTATGGCTACGAAGGCTAGGGAAGGAGCTTCAGAAGGCCTGCCACACTTGCCTGGGTGCAACAGCCCAATTCCTTCTTTTACACAGCTAGCTCTGGAACACTCTTGTCCTTTGGTCCTCTCTTTGCCCCTGCTTTTGCACCACAACAGTTCAAATGAGATGCCAGCGCCAAGAAAAAAAACCACTAAGTAACGTGGATATATTTTACCAAACAATCCTCAACCAGCTAAGCTTTAGGGGCACATAAAAACCCTGTTCAACTCAAAAGGCCCACATCCAGTTCGGAGGGAAAGCTTTGCCCGAATAATCCCAGCATTGACCAGATGGATGGCAGGGCAATGCCTCCTCATCTCCATATTCAAGGTGAAGAGCCAGTGTTGTGCAAGTCGATAGCCACGTGGCCGGCATGGCTGCAAGGAAACACTGTTTTACCTTCACACTTTTTACAGCGGTACCTATTTATCTACCTGAATTTACATGCTTTCAAACTTTCAAAAGTGGAGCATGGTATTACAGTGGTACCTTGTATAAAGAAATTAATTCGTTCCTAATGAAATTATGTTAAGCAAATTTTCCTTTATACAAATTTCCCATAGAAATGCATTGAAAACAGAGATCCCATTTTTATGTTGTACGTACAGAGTTGCCTCACAGGCGATTATGTTAAGCAAATTTCCCCTATCTCCAGAATTTTTATGCTGTACAAATTTTATGTTGTACAAACCGTTTGTTATACAAGGGTCCACTGTATTAGCAATCTGTATACAACTTCATGAGCTACCATCATTGAATGACCATATGGAAGTATCTCCAAGCACGGGGCAAGGAATGCAAAAAGCTGCAAATAATGCAGTCCAGATCAAGATTATAAGCATAGGGCGCAAACTAGATCCAGGTACACACGTTGCAGGTGCGCAGGTATGGGGGGCCGGGGTGGATAGAGAGGGCCACGCCATTTCAGATGGTGCGACGATGCAGGAGAAGTGGCGAAAGCCCGTTGGCTATGCCTCCTCCTCTTCCTCCTCCTCCTCCTCGTACACATTCCTCCGTTGTCAATAAAGCGAAGGGAAGGGAAGGGTAAAGGCGGGACACGGGGGAGGGGGAGACTTCTCCCCGCCTGCAGCCCAGGCGATTGACTCCTGCACCTCGGGAGCAGCCGGGGGGGGGGGGGGCCGGGAGGGAAGGACGGTGCCTGGGGCTCCGGGGAGCACCGAGGGGAGCCTCTCGTCCGTCCGCCCCCCGCCCCCCCCCAATCCCCAACCGCTCCAGATGAGAAAGAGCAGCCGCGCGGCGTAGAAACAGGAGGAGGAGGAGGAGCCGAGTCGCTCACCATACTGGGTGGGCTCCGGGTCCGGCTGGAAGGCGAAATGCGCCGCGTGCCTGCGGGGGGGCGGGGTCGGGATCCCCCCTCCGGCGAAGGGCAGCCGAGGGCTCGAGACGACGACCGCTCTGTGCAGAGCCCGCCCAACCAGCGCCATGTCGCCCGCTGACCCCCAACCGGCCCGGGCACCGCCGAACACGCCGACGCGGGACGGACCAATCGGAGCCCTCTCCTGCTGGCGCGGGCGGGGGAGCTGCTGTCAAGCGGGGACGAGCCCCTCTCCGGCGAGGGGCGGGGAAATCGTTGCTCTACTGCGCATGCGGAAGGGGAGAGGGCCTTGTTGATAGAGTGGAAGACACGGCTGATCAAAAGGGGGGGGGTGGAGGGACGGGGAGTAGCGTGTGGGTAGGGTGCCCGTTAATACGCGATGTCTCTAATAAAGTAATCGCGGATAGAGCAGTCGCTGTCCTTGGTAAATGTCACTCAGGGGAGTCATTTACAGATGCAAAAAATAGACGACAGTTTTATTGACCGCTAAAAAAAATCATCATACAAATCCACGAGCTTTCGTGGATTGTATGTTGGGGGGGGGTTTTTCGTGGTCTATATCGCCTATTTATGCATTTTTGTATTACTACAGGTATTTGTTTGCCCCCCGCGGCTCCTCCTGATCTCAGTAAAGTCACCGCCTGAAAAAAGCACGAACAAGGTCGGAAAAAATGAGTCTGAACGATCAGATCTAATGTAATCAGCAACACTGAGTACTTCAATAAATTAGGTTGAAGATCCCAAATAAAAGTGTGGAATCCGTTGGTGAATATAGGTACCTGGCAATTAGGATAAATAACCAGTAGGGTCATAGTTCTAAATTTTAAGAAAGGATGGAGGTGTCTGGAAGCAGCTTCCTGAAGGTACACTGTTTACTCTGAAAAAGTCAATCAGGCTTTTTTCAGATACCAAAAGAAAATACGTTTCCTTAAGGTGAAGACAGCAGGAACAAAAGGGTACAACTGGTTTGATTATGTGCTTTGTATGATGTTATGCATTCATTATTTTACAGTTTGGGGCACAATCCTGGACTTTTAACACAAAACTATTTCAATAAGAATCATTTGCAGTGAATTTATTGCAGGATGCTAAAATTTTCTTGGACATTTGGAGGATGAGCATCAATGAAATGGGATACCCCCTGTGATAGTAATGGAAGCTCATTGGGGGTGGAACTGATAAAACTTCTTAAATATTTCACTTTGAAAGTCCCATTAGGATAGCAATAAGTCGGTTCCAACTTGACTGTGTATAATAACAGCACATTTTCCTTAAATATTTATTTGTATTCAAAGACCTGTCAAGTACTGATCTGATTATGACAACAGAGCGGCTGAGAGTTCCTTCACACCCAGATCATCAACCACATCATATGCTGTAAGGTCAGTTCTGACATGTTGACCCATTTCAGGGTTTTCCAGGTAAAGAAAATGCTGTACAATTCCTTCTTCTGAGGTCGGCCTAGGACTGTGCAGCTTGTCCAAGGCCACAAAGGCTGGTTCTATGTCCAGGAGGCATACTGAGAAATCAAATTCCCACCATCTGTTTCCATAGCTAGCTACCTAAAATGTAGAGGGTGCCAAAATCGGTCCATTCCTTTCTTCCGGGTCTTTGGGCTAAGTGGATGGAAGATAGTGCCATTTGCCCGGATGCCAAAATTTTGACATACGGGTCACTTCCTCTCTCTACATCTAAGGATGCAAAGAGCACAGCCCTCTGGGTCTTCTTGAACTGCAGTTCCCACCAGCCTTATTAATTTTTGGACTCCTGCTCCCAGAATCCCCCAGCCAACATGACTACTGGCCATTATCCCTCACTAAGGAAAACACTGGCTAGATCAATTCTGGGAGTAATAATCCAAAAGGAGAAGGGGGGAAGAAGGGAGATTTTTAAGCTCTGCCACTAGCCTATTGGCAGAATTATTGCCACCTCTGGAGGACTTAAAATATGGAATTGCTGTTTCCATTTCTTTAAAATTCCACTTGGAATCCACCACAAAGACTGAAATTTAGGTGGAAGCTACAGTACAATTAATCATTTGGGTTGTAATTCTCTCACAAGCCACAAGATGGCAGAGAAAAACAAGGGACAGTAATATCTGCACTATATGCCTTGGCTCCTCAGTGTTGTATTGGAGTCTACTGTATATAACAATTTTTCATCTCCTCATCAAGGGCTAGAATTCTTGTATTAATACAGTACACATGTCTGAAATGATTTGAGTTTCTATCATTCTTCAAGACCACAGGGGAATTTAGTATTGCTGTTGTTATGAACTGTCAACTTGCCTCTGTCTGATTGTGACCGTCTGAATGAGAGATCTCCAAAATGTCTTGACCTCTACACCCCTCCTCAGCTCCAAAACTCAAAGCTGTGGCTTCCTTTAAGGAATCAATCCACCTTGTGTTTGCCCTTCCTCTTTCACTACTGCTTTCAACTTTCTCCATCATTCTTGTTCTTACTAAAGAATCTTGCCTTCTCCTGATATATCCAAAATATGATACTCTCATATGTCAAATGACTCATTTTCCCCATCAGTTTTCTATACTGTACATGTTTCACACCCATATACAGTATAAGTTATTAGAAATGCAGTGTGTGGTTGATCTTGGTATCAGCCTCCAGTGGCACACCCCTACTTTCTGATGCCTTCATTGCTGGCCTTCTGAGACTCAGTATTCTCCTGATTTCATGGCTGTAATTTCCACTTGGATTGATGGTTGATTCAAAAGGTATCCAAAAATCTCTAACTATTTCAGTTTCTTCATTGTAAACATTAAAGTTTTGTTGTTTCTCTTTAGTAATGAATAGTGATGGGCACAAATCAAGTTGTCGCACTTCATATGAAGCAACTGCACACTGCATTCTCGCACCCCATGACCAGTTGGCCCACTCACATTGCCTGACATGCATTGTTAGAAAAAGAATATACCAAAGCAGGACTGCAGGTGAACATTAAGGGGGGGACTTGTGATTAGAGATTGGCACGAATCAAATCATCGCTCTCTGGGAGACCTTGCTCCAAAGTCCTCCTTCTCTGATGGTGTTCCAGTCCAGCCAGGAGCTTAGGCAGCCAACCACTCCAATGAGCAGACAAGGCAGAAATTCCCTCTGCACAGCCCTGGAGAAAGCAGACTTCACAGGGTGGGCATTCCAAATAAAGGGCACAGCCACAAGGCTGTTGAAATTCTGCAGACACAGCCGAGTCACACTGAGGTTGGGTTGCTTGGAAACGAGGTTTCTCTAGAGCTGTGGGTCCCAACCTTGGGTTCCCCAAGGTGTTCTTGGACTGCAACTCCCAGAAATCCTGGCCAGCACAGCTAGTGGTGAAGGCTTCTGGGAATTTTAGTGCAAGAACAACTGAGGATCCAAGGCTGGGATCCACTGCCCTAGAGGCTTCCAGCTAGAGCCATAGAAGGCCTCCCTGAGTCTCACACATACTTGGGAAATCAATAGGTGGCTTGGCAGACTGGCTGGAGCAACCCTTGGGAAGCCATCATGGGAGCCACCCTAGTTCTAGATCAGTGGTTCTCAACCTGTGGGTCCCGGATGGTCCTGGAGTACAACTCCCAGAAATCCTGGCCAGCTCAGCTAGTGATGAAGGCTTCAGGGAGTTACAGTCCAGGAATATCTGGGGACCCACAGGCTGAGAACCACTGTTCTAGATTGTTGTTCTGAAACACTGGTATCATGTAGTGGCCCAGTTTGAAACAGCTATAAAATTCAGATTGTAAATTCTTTTTGTTGTTGTTGTTGTTGTTGTTGTTCAATCTACAAGAGAATCATACCTAAACTTACTTCCAAGGAAATGTGTGTAGGACTTTACTATTATTCTGGTTGATGGATGTCTGTTTCGCTTCATCACTGCAGTGATAATTTGAGAAGTACTGGGAAACAGAAAAGAACAAGGAGGACATGAAATAATATTTTGTTTTCTCCTTACTAACAGTGAACTATCTCACAGCACCTTACCGCACAGATACTTACATGCCCAGTTTTTTCACAATATATAACTAGTTCTCCGAAGAATCAAAACTGATGGCCTATGTTCATAACCCTTCTTCTACAAGAATGTGGAAATGAAACAGCCATAATGCAGCAATTTCTACTATTCTTACAATGCAATCCAATTGACGCATGATGGATGTACTCTTGTGCCAAAACAGTGCAAAAAGATCTTCAGGATCCTTTTCAATCATGTGCAAGAATCCAGTTCCATCTCTCCAGCTGTCAGTCCTTTATGCTTTCTGGGTGGAGTTGAGTTCTAATGAATCAAAAAGTTTATTTTTGAGTGAGGGGGAAAAAAACAGCCTTTCACATTAGCCATGATCTCGTCAAAGTACAGTAAATGGTCTGTGTCTTGCGCTCAAATTTTGCAGACAAACTCAGTTTCCCATTGGCAAGATGAGCACTTGAACATTTTCTCATGCTCATTTATTTTTTACATGCCTTGCCATGTGGCAACTCCTTGACAACACTTCCAGCAAGATTTCTATGCTTCACTTGAAAATAAGATCCTAGTCCCATTTTATTTTATTCTATTTTAACTTTTGACTGCTGGTCTACACAGAAATCTGTGGAGCCCCATGCACGATGAGGCCCTTCTCAGTGAATCCCAAGTATGAAAGATACATGATAATTGTAATAATTGTGCATAGTGGAGTGTTTTCTTCTACCTTTTCTGACTGAATCCAGCACAAGGAAGATGCACCTCAATAATTGTAATAATTCTATACAGTCTGGCTTTCTTTCCAGAAAGAATAATCTCAAAAGGTCTAAAGGATCCTACTGTATGTTTCTCTTTCTCTTCATATGAGAGGCTGTGAGATTCATATCCCTACTGCTGACTGTAATGTGTGTCTGCAAGGAAGCTGCTTACACTGATATCTCCCAAGAGGGGCAGGAAGAAAAGTTCCCCAACAGTATCTGTATGGAAGCAGTTCCATTAGCCACTTGTATCTCTTCAGGCTTCTGCTATAAATCATGGAGATGTACTCTATCAGGGCATGCTGAGCTTCATGCTGAAGAGTCTGGATGAAATGGCGGTATTTTAGATCCCTAACGTCTGCAAAACAGGAAATATAAGGATGCCAGTATTTCAGGTTGCTAAGGCTTGCAAACTTAAGGAGGGTTTTTTTTAATGAAAACCTTCTTTACCACATTACCTGCTGCATTTGTTCCTGAGGAAAATATGAAGGAAAGTGGGAATTACTTTCATTTCATCATTTTTTTCTTTATTTGTCAGAATGGCTCCTGTCACAGAGTACTGTCTGTAACACACGTTCCTCTCAGGTGGACCATTTGAAGGTGCCAACCTCGAGGGAAACTCAGAAGACTGTTACCACAAACCGCGCTTTTTCAGTGGTCGCACTTTGTCTGTGGAACCAGCTGCACCCTGACATTGGTTTGGCCCCCACGCTACAAGTTCTTAGAAAAACAGTTCAAAACCTGGCCGTATAGACACACTTTCCCTGACTATTGTGTATCATCTCGCCCAATTCGCTGGTCTGGTTTATATTTCTATCCGCCTCTATTGGTTTGTACAGTATTGCATTTGATTTATTATTTCTGTTTTGTTTTTAGATTTAATTATGTTTGATTGGTTTAAATTTATATTTGTTTATACATTGTTATATTTTCAAATTGTTATCGTTTTGTATTGCCTATGTTCTAACTTTTGTACACTGCCCAGAGTGACCATTGGTCAGACAGTGTGGTATAAAAATCAAATAAATAAATAAATAAATAAATAAATAAATAAATAAATAAATAAATAAATAAATAAATAAATTTGGTCTAAAGATACAGGAAATGACAATTTCTTCATAAAAGGCAATTGGTAACTTTTAAGTGTTATTTGTTTCGATAAATTTAGAAATCTTTCCTATCCTTCTGTTTAGGATAGGAAAGATATCTAAATTTCCTACATTAAATTTACTTACAGTATATCTTGCAGTCCACCGTACCCACTAAAAACCTTGTTGAGGTAGGCTGAGCTGTGAGGTTATGAAACTGGCCTTAGCCCATGACTACTCCACAATAAAGAACATCATTATTCCCCACTATGTGGAATAAATTTCCTAGTGAAATTAGCCATATTGAGTCCCTCCTAGCCTTTAAAAAAGCATTAAAGACCTGGCTTTTTAAAGAGGCATATGGTGATTGGTAACCTGTTATGTTCTGCTTCCCTCTGTTCTATATTCACCCCACCACCACCCTTTAGTACTTTTGCCTCTTGCCAGATCTTTGTATGACTTTTTGTATGTTTTTAATGCTTTGTATGTTTGTTTTCATTTCCTGTTATTTATTGTTTATTTTGTTGACTCTTTGCATTCATGTAAACCGCCCAGAGTCCTTTTGGGAAATCGGTGCAGTTTAAAAGTGCATAAAATAAAATAAATAAATAAATCAGATGAAAGTTGAGCTGAGTTTCCTGCCCTGTCTCCTTAACACACCTCACTCTTCCTTCTGCGCTGCTCCTGACTCAATAGCACCATAAGGGCCAGAATTTCAGCCATAAAATAGTATCCACCAGGACCAAAGGACCCACTAAGTTAAGTCTTCCTTTTAAAGTGGACCTCTGTTCCATGGCCAATGGAAGTCAAGGTTGACTCTAAAGCTGGCAGAGATCTGTGGGGACATTTTTATGAATATGAGGCATTGGTTTTAATTTATTGCTCTACTCAAATATTGTTTTTGAACAGTCTGTTCCAGATGTTCATAATAAATAATGTTCCCATTTTGGAGCTGTAAAAATACATTGCCGTTCCATAGTACATGTTTTTTCACGGCCTCTCCTGCATGCACCTTCATTCAGTGCTTAGAAAAGATTCCTGGAAACTATGGTCCAAATTTTAAAAAAATCCTAAGCTTTGAATTGATTAAAATAGAGGTACACAAACTGTCTGCTGCCAAGACAAATGCACACAAGGGTGTTTTTATTTATAACATACAACACATGTGCTGGCATGCTCATCACATGTAACGTGTATTTGAACAGGCCTAAATTCAAAGGTACCCATCCTATTGCCCACCCACCCCAAAAGCAAACTGTAGGATATACAGTAATTCATAAATAGTCAAACATGGATTTGAGGAGAGTAAAACCTTGGAACCCAGTGCAAAATATAAGAGTATTCTTTTAACATAGAGCTTTCACATTTATTTCTAGGATTAACTCAGAACTCAGAACTACTAGAACTGTCAGCCTGCCAAAAGCGTGAGATATAAGTGAAATTTTAATTTTAGTTGGTGGAAGACACATAGAACTGTGTACATTTTAGTGGCTGTTGCATGCTTTTGGGAGGGACCTACCAGGATGAAAAAGGACAATTCCGTTGAGGTAGGCATATTATTTTGCAGATACATCTGCTTTCCAGAACTTCCCATAGAAAACCTTTATCTTCACTAGAAGCTGGTCTTCTGGGGCCAACTGGAATAAAAGGCAGGTTCCTTTGTTGTTCAGTCGTTCCGTCATGTCCGACTCTTCGTGATCCCATGGACCAGAGCTCGCCTGGCCTTCCTGTCTTCCACTGCCTCCCGGAGTTTGGTCAAATCCATGTTGGTTGCATCGATGGCACCGTCAAACCATCTCATTTTCTGTCGTCCTCTTTTCCTTTTGCCTTCAATCTTTCCCAACATCAGGGACTTTTCCAAGGATTCCTCTCTTCTCATGAGGTGGCCAAAGTACTGGAGCCTCAGCTTCAAAATCTGTCCATCCAGTGAACATTCAGGGTTGACTTCTTTCAGGATGGATAGGCTTGATCTCCTTGCAGTCCAGGGGACTCTTAAGACTCTCCTCCAGCTCCACAGCTCAAAAGCATCGATTCTGCGGTGATCAGCCTTCTTTATGGTCCAGCTCTCACTTCCATACATCACTACTGGAAAAACCATAGCTTTGACTATCCTGACCTTAGTTGGCAAAGTGATGTCTCTGCTCTTTAGGACGCTATCTAGGTTTGCCATTGCTTTCCACCCAAGAAGCAGGCGTCTTTTTATTTCGTTGCTGCAGTCGCCATCTGCAGTGATCAAGGAGCCCAAGAAAATAAACTCTATCATTGCCTCCATTTCTTCCCCTTCTATTTGCCAGGAGGTGATGGGACCGGTGGCCATGATCTTAGTTTTTTAAAGTTGGGCTTCAGCCCATTTTTTCCACTCTCTTTCACCCTCATTAAGAGATTCTTTAATTCCTCCTCACTTTCTGCTATCAGAGTAGTATCATCTGCGTATCTGAGGTTGTTGATATTTCTTCCGGCAATCTTAATTCCGGCTTGTGATTCATCCAGACCTGCCTTTCACATGATGTACTCTGCATATAAGTTAAATAGGCAAGGTGACAGTATACAGCCTTGTCGCACTCCTTTCCCAAGCAGGTTCCTTATAAAAGTCATAGTTTTCACAAGTATTTCTGAGGCTCTGATGCAGGTGGTCCTGGGAGCTTTCAGGATGACCCCTCTGTTCACTTTGCAAGGACAGCCAGACTTTGGAAGCAGAAGAGGGAGACGCTGGTGACCATTTGTGTCTTCTGCTGCTCTTTGCAGTTAAGGATCTGGTAGAGGACACTGCTAGGAGAAGCTGTGTCATCGCAACACTTCCCACTCCTCTCAACAAGCGCTGGGCTACCCATAAGCAGCTCCCTGGAGGGGTACTTAACCAGGAACCTCCTGCAGCTTTCAGAACTGGTTGGTGCAACACTATAATAATGACATGCAACTGAGCTTTTTTGCCAACATGCTTTGCATCCTGTGCTCTTTATACGTAGTAAGCTGATCAGTAACATGGCCCTGAGAACTTGCCTTGAACTTTATTTGCTCTGGGCTGTTTTCATTCACAGCCAACCAAGGTGTGGCTAAATCAGATCCTGCACAGCAAAAATGACCTGAATCAGTAAGGCAGAGAGAGATGGGGGGGAATATTCAGCTTAGCTGTCTCTGATGAATGACAAAGCTTAAAAGCAATTAGTTGCAAATAAACAGTGACTTGGAATAGATACCTATTTCCAAAAAAAGGTATATGTAATCTGTATTGGCCAGAATCCTATTACTCATGTCCATCAGCATAAATTTATTAGCATACATTTCAATGGTAAATTGTCACTTATTATGTAATTCAGTATTTGTTTTCAGTATTACATGCCAGTGATGTGATGTGGTGCCTGCCATCAAATGCAAACCCAACTTCTTAACTAGCCGTAATTTGCTCATTAAAATGTGCATTAGAGTTTCTATGCCAGCCTGTTTCTCCAATGCGAATTTGGCCATCATGGCTATAACGTAATGTAGAATAGCTTTGCTTCTTTTTCAGTGGACCTGTCACATTAGGGTTTCCTTTTTATAGTAAAGCTGGGCAGATCTGGCTGAGAACGATTCTGGCAGATACGACCCTAAAAGGTAACTTTTTAAAGTTCTTAAGAGAAGCACAACGTTTACTCTGTTTCTGTTGGTTTGATTTTGAATAATGCAGGGCATGAGTAAAGTGGATAGAGGGACGCTCTTCTCCCTCTCACAAAATACCAGAACTAGGGGACATACACTCAAATTGAGGGCTGGGGGAGTAAGAACAGACAAAAGAAAATATTTTTTTCACCCAGCGTGCTGTTAGTCTGTGGAACTCCCTGCCACAAGACGTAGTGATAGCATCTGGCCTGGATGCCTTCAAAAGGGGATTGGACAGATTTCTGGAGGAAAAGTCCATCACAGGTTACAAACCATGATGGAAATGTGTAATCTCCAGGCTTAAAACTGGGGTACTTCAAGGACCAGATGCAGGGGAGTGGTATCAGGAGACAAATATCTAGTCTCGTGCACTCACAGACGCATCTGGTGGGGCCACTGTGAGATACAGGAAGCTGGACTAGATGGGCCTTTGGCTTGATCCAGCATGGCTCTTCTTATGTTCTTATGTTGGAAGCTCTGAAACTTGCCCTATTTTGTTTGCAAGCCCGATAAGTCTTGCTGCATGCAATACACCTTCCATTTCACAGGACACGGGAAGACACGTTCAATCTGATTCAAGATTCTTCGAAGGTCTGTTTGGTATTTTAAATTGCCATAAAAGTTAAGCACACAGGGTATACACATAGGTTCCCCCCCCCAATTACATCCAGATAGCTCTCAAGCTCAAAAATTGTTCCAAGAGAGCTGGAACGAGCAATTCTATGTGCTCACCCTCCCAGTCTCTACCACTTGAACCATTGGGCGCCTTTCCTTGTAAGGTCTGTACTTGGGCTTACAACCTCACATCCCTTTCAGTGCTCAGAACATTCTTCTGAGCCATCCACTAAATGCTTCTGATAAGCAAGCCTGCCTACCTGCAGTTTGTGAAGCAAAGATTTAAGGACTCTGTCCGACAGCTTTGGAGATCTGCCCTGACCTGCGGGTTGAAAGTAGGAATCTGGAGGAATCCCATCACTGCCCTGTCTTCAAATACACATAGCAAAATATGAATCCAAGTTTCCTACTTAGCCTGACACTCTGTCTACTCTACCAGAATGGCTGTCAGGTATTTTGACTTAAAATAAGCAGGCAATTCATGCACATGGAACTGGGATGGTCAAGGGACAACAGCAACATACAAACTAAATCAACTATATTAAAAAGAACTTCACACCGTCACTCTTTTTCCAGGTGCCTGCAATAAACAGACACACCTAGAACAGCTGGACCAGTTAAAAGGTGGACTATACAACCAGGCTTGGTGCCAGCAGGTGGCATCCTTGGTTAACTGTTGAGGCCTCAAGGCCCACTGCTGAGGACTTGGTTCTCTGCTTGGGGCCAGGACCTGAGTGACATGTTAATTTTCCACAAAGCGACAGAGCAGGGCAACATTCCCAGACATTATAGAAAAGCTCAAGGAGAATGCCCATTTATCATCCCCGTTTCCCCTTCTCCCTCAGTTACTGCCAAAGCAGAGAAGATTCCTGTTGAAAACAAATAGCCATGCTTTTCCGGTGCATTTGAACACCTTTATGACTGTTTGACAGATGACACCGAACAAAGGTTAAGGCTGAGGAAGATGTTTGGTTGGTAATTGCGACAAGAGCTCCTCAGCGTTCATTGCTGCGACTGATTTATGCTTAGCTAAATTCTGTAATCAAGATTGGAAACAGATTCCCTTGGAGATGGGAAAACACATTCAAGAATCATAGTGACTCCGATATTCAATTGTCAATTTTCTGCTCTTCTTTTAAACATAGATTGTGAATTTGATTCCAGGCCAAAACATGAATTGCATTGATTCTCAGTCTGTCCCATATCATCAAACAGACAGTGGTCACTTTGACCCATCCCTGCTGAAGCCCTGCTGAATAATTGGAAGGAAAACTCATGCCAATAACCATGAGAGCTCTTGGACTCCCAATGGCTCACCCACTTCCATGCTGTGGTGGGAAATGTGCATTGTTCTTTCCTGTATGCATATATGGTGTTTGCTTGCAGGCTTCTGCTTGCTTGTTTTACAAAAGAAAATGGAGATATATTTTTTTTAAACTACTCACTAGAAATCACAGATTAAGCCTAATCGCTGGTTACCCTTCATGCCCTTTGCTTCCATGTGCTCATGTGCTCATGTCTCTGTTTTTCGTTAGCACTTTCTGCATAGAAAGCAGTTATTAAGTCCTGCTCCAGAAGACATTCCATCACCATCACATCAACAAACAATAGCTCAGTTGAGCATATGTCAGGTCAGGTCAGGCAGCTGATGTGAACTGATCTGAACTGCAAGAGATTCAGTACCCTGGACAACAATGCAGATACTGGTCCCCAACTATTGGCATTGGTTCAGGACCATGGCTAGCAGTCCTGGAGCTGAAGCAACATAAAAAAAACACTCTAGCACCAGCCTGGACCCAAGCACCTGCTGGGGGGTTATATCTTATCCAGAAGCGTCCTTCAAAGAGCTATGTTACCTCAAAGACTGCTCTCTTTTCCTTCCATTACTGACTTGTTCAGTATGTGAGTGTTTGAAGGATGGGGCATATGACTGAGGAGAAGTCTGAGGTCCATGCCTTAGAGTTGTGGGGTAGCAACATTCCCTTGGGTTGAATTGACTGGATGGTGACTCCATGGTGCATGGTCTGATTTGAAAAGAACCAAAGACCAGTTTTGATTCCTACTCAGAGTGGCCACTGCAATTAAACTTAGGTACTTCTAGGACCATGGAACAGGACAACTACCCACTGCACACCAGCTCCCTTTACTTTAACATTTGCCATCACGCCCACCTGCTATTTAATAGTTTCATAACCAGAGTTTCCATATGAGATTGGCAAACAACATTGCTGAGGTGCATCTGGGGGGTATAAAAATATAGCAAACTTTCAAAGGAAATTTGAGTTGATTGCTAACTTTATGAAAGGTAGTCTGAATACTTAGCAGTTGTTGTAAAGACTACAGAGTCTTACGAATGCTTCCTTAATTGCATAAGAACTTCCCCTTTCACAGTGAAGTGGAACTCAGATCAATCTAGCAATCATGCCTAGCTTTGCACAGGTTCTGAGAACCCCTGAGGTCAATATAAAACACCTTTGATCCAAGCCATAAAGACAAATTTTGCCCATTGCATCTAAATCAGTGGTTCTCAACCTGTGGGTCCCCAGATGTTCCTGGACTGCAACTCCCAGAAGCCTCCGCCACTTGCTGTGGTGGAAGGGGTTTCTGGGAGTTGCAGTCCAGGAACATCTGAGGACCCACAGGTTGAGTACCACTGATCTAAATGATACTCCAGTCATTAACGTCAATCGGTATGGTCCCTGCTTGTGAGGGAGAGAGACTATATAAAAGTGTTCTGCTTATATACCGCCCCATACCACTTCAGGTAGTCTCTAGGCAGTTTACATTTTAATTACATTATGCAGGCAACACATTGCCCCCCCCCCAGCAAGCCGGGTACTCGTTTTACCGACCTCGGAAGGATAGAAGGCTGAGTCAACCATGAGCCTGCTACCTGAGATTGAACCCCAGGTTGTGAGCACAGTTTTACCTGCAGTACAGGCATTTAACCACTGTGCCACATGGTAGTACAGTGGTACCTTGGTTAACAAGTAACTTGGTTTACGAGCATTTTGATCAATGAGCACCCCATGCTACCCTTCGGGAAAGCGAGTATGAAAGAGCAGGTTTTTTTTTTAATTTCCCCTGGCCACAGTGAGGGTGCTGCAGCCATGGGAAATTCAAAAGCCTGCTCTTCGTTCCTCACTTTTCCAAAGGGTAACATCCAAAGCATTGGTAACCCGGGGGTACCACTGTATTCCGGTTAAATTGCCATATTGGCCCTTTTCAAAAAAAAAAGGTTTTGAATCGCAGTTTGGGCACTCGGTCTCTAAAAGATTCACCATCACTGGCTTAGGGTATTCTGAATGCAATGTTGTGATCTTTTGGTTAGTAAACAGTAAACAATTTATGTGTATTCTCTACCTGGAAAGCCCTGAAAAGGGTCACCATATGTCAGAATTGACTTGATCTCTCTTTCTCTCTCTCTCTCTCTCTCTCTCTCTCTCTCTCTCTCTCTCACACACACACACACACACACACACACACACACACACACACACACACACACACACACACAACTATATAACTAACTAACTAACTAACTATTTAGTTTGGCTTTGGTTTGGTTTTATGGTGTGGCATTTTTGTATTTGAGCTGTCAGGCTGTGATGCATTAACATAGGCCAGCCTCCAATAGTGTATTATATATTTCCAGTGGCACAATGCCATTGGCTGAACTGTCACCAGTAAATTGCTGCAAGAACTCAATGTAGTTATTTCCTGTTGCAAACTAAGTCACTCATTTGAAAGCCCCATTGACAGCATACGGGCTGGTGGGCGTAACTCATAGAATTCCAACCACTAGGATACAGTTTGTATGTCATGCATACATGGATCTTGGGAGGAGATGCCTCCTCAAGTTCTTACGCCCCCAGTGAGAAGATTGGCTATAAACAAGTATATCATTGGCACCTGGCTGTTCTGAACAAACCTCACCTTTGAGGCCATCCTGCTGTGTGAAACTGCACATCATTAGCATTGAAGGACACCCTCACCCGATTTTGTCATCATCTTTGCATTTGGAATGCAAGGCCTTATTGTCATCTGAGATGCCATCCATTAAACATGATTCATTTTGCATACGAGGCAAAGCAAAGGGATACAATCTTATAAATCTCAGCATCACCCTCATTTACACACATGTACATATTCATTAGAAATTATGCCACTTGGCATTTCTGCAATTTCTCGGGCAGCTTCTGAGTCACAGCCATTCTGGTCAACAAGTACAGAGTTGACCTCCTTCAGGTACATCTGACCCTGGTCCTCCAGCAGAAGTCCATTCAGCTATATATATATATATATGTCCTGCTCTTCCATGTGTAGATTCAGAGTAGCATATGTGGCTCTCCTCCCCTGTGTGCCATCCTCACAACAATTTATTTATTTATTTAATTTTAAAAATATTTTTACCCTACGTTTCTCCTTGGAAAAGTTCTCAAGACGGCTTACAGTAATGAGACATATTCAAGTTTGAGAACAGGGAATTGAGGAGCATCTTACAGCAAAAAAGGCAACATTAAAGCTACAAGAGAACACGAGCAGTTAAAGAAAAGACTAAAAAATTCCATTATGAGGGATGACGCTAACACTGAAAACGGTGTATTTATGAAGTCAGTCAATGCAATCATGTACGGTGGACCATCTAAAAGTTATGAAGAATGGAAACTAATATTGAAAATATAGTGTCAATGCAATCACATAAGGATATATATAAACACAAATTTATAAGTGGTTATAAACACAAAGTCTGTGTAGTTATGTATGGTAGTTCATATAAAGACACATAATAGATAGTCCATCATTCAGGGAATGCTTTCCTGAAGAGAAAGGTATTTGCCTGTTTCTGGAAAGACAGCAGAGATGAGGCAGTACAGTGGGAGGGAGTTTCAGAGTCTGGGTGTAGCAGCCGAGAAGGCCCTTTCATGTGTTCCCACGACAGGTACCTGTGGGGTGGTGGGATGGATGGAAAGGTCTCTCCTGACGACCTTAGCACCCGAGCCTATGAAGTAGCCCAGGTTGAAAGAGTACAATTGACCTGACACCACTCAATGAGTTTCATGGCCAATTCGGGCATTTAAACCTAGCTTGTAAGTCCTAGAGTTCTGAGTCAAGACTCTCACCGCTTGGTCATATTGGCTCCCTTACATAGTGCATCATTGCCCTTGTACATCAGTTGTTGGGCAATGCAAGGTGGAGGCCGATGTTGTGCTTATGTCCTGTTTGTGGGCCTGCCATAAACATCTGGTCACCCACCATGTGAACAGAATGCTGGACCAAGTAGATATTTGGTCTGATGTAACATACCCCTCTTATCACAAAATAATGAAGTTGGAAAGGGCCTCTAAGGGAAACTTATTTTTCAATTTTTTAGATAGGTACCCCGACTTAAGAGTAGTTCGACTTAAGAGCATGCATTCGGAACGGATTAAATTCATAAGTTGAGGTACCACTGTAATAGGCTATCTGCCAGGTGGTTGGCTAGATTTCTGTTGAATGGCTACAATGTTGGGGCACTCACCACTTCTCAAGGTAATTGGTTCCATTGTTGCCCTGCTCTAACAGTTAGGAAGGTTAGATATTCAGACAAAATATTTTATTATTGGAACTGTTTTTATTTCTGCTTATTTGTTGTATTTAATTGTTTGCTATCTTATTTTGTTTGATGTGAACCGCCCGGAGTTCTTTCGGGAAGACGGCACGGTATATAAGCTTTAAAAATAAATAAATAAATAAATAAATAAATAAATAAATAAATAAATCTGCAACTTGAGCCCATTTTTGTGTGACCTGCATTCTGAGTTGACTTAGAACAGATCCTGCCCCTCCTCTGTATGACAGCCTTTCAAGTATTTGAAAAGTGCTATCATATCTGCCTTCATTCTCCTTTCCTCAAAGCTAAACATGTCTAGTTCCTTCAGTCTTTCCTTATAAGATTTGGTTTCCAGTCTCCCGATCATCCTGGTTGCCCTTCTCCGAACATGTTCTAATTTGCCAGCATCCTTCTTGAAGCATGGTGTCCACAGCACTCAAGATGAGGCCTAACCAGCGCGGAATAGAGGGGAACTAGCAATTCACAGGATTTGGAGATTATACTTCTACTAATGCAGTCCAAAATAGCATTTGCCTTTTTTGTAGTCACATCATAATGTTGGCTCATATTCAGCTTGTGATCTATGATAATTCTATGATCCTTCCTAATGGTCATATTGCTAAGCCAGGTATTCCCCTCTCCCTTGTAACTGTATTTGGTTTCTTTTTTTCTGGCTGTACTATTTTGCATTTTTTCCCTGTTGAATTTCATTCTGGTTTTTTTTAGCCCAGTGTTCAAGCCTATCTAGATCATTTTGAACTTTGTTTCCATCTTCCAGGATATTAGCTATTCCACCCAATGATGTGTCATCCGCAAATTCGCATTCCCTGCACCCCCTTAACATATTTATGAAGCCTGCCAGAGTCACTGGATGCAGAGTCAGCTTATTTTTTAATTCGCATTTTTCAACTCAAATACAAGTTAGGTTCCTATGTTTTGATATATTTGAACAGCCATTACAGATGAGGCATTATGAACAATGCTTTGAAGGTACCTGATCTTGTTTCTGACACAATGATTAGCATTTAAATAGTGTGGGTGGAGGCATATGAATGAGCCAAAAGGTAAAAGAAAGAATGTCACGAGTGAACTTTCTTATGATATTCAGCTGGAAATTTTACAGAATGGTACAGAACCCTTGTGTGACCTTGGTTAATACATCTTAATGCCAACAAACCCTACGGTGTAGATAACTTCCTTCATGAAGTAATTGCAGAGTATTTTTTTATTTATTATCATGAGTTCTTGTGTCACAGTAACCATATCACATGACTAGTATGTTTAACCATGGTTTGTTTGTAAAATAATGAGCTGTACTGCAAATAGCTGAACAAATGCTGTCTTTCCTATAGAGGTTGGTATTGGCTTACATGGTAGGCACTTGGAGTTTATTGACACTTGTATGTAGCATGTATTCCAAAAGTAGCAAGTATAAAACAATATTTATGAATGGAACTGTGAGCTGTTTGGTCAGTATGGTTCCTGACTGGAGAGATTCTGTATTTCATTTAATGGTTTATGTGAAAGAAAGTTAATAAGAAGTGCATGTTCATTAATGCTGTCAGAGTTGTGAGTTCACGTTTGGAAGGAAGAATGGGGGAGGTTTGCTTGTGAACAGGTTGTGATTAAAAGTTTGATCTCGTTAGAACTAATCACAAAGCAGGTGTATCTACCTATATTTCTATATAAACAACAGTATTTAACGTTTAAAAGAAAAAAGAAGACTTATGTTTATAAAGTGAAGGAACATTGCTGCTATATTTTACTTTTGCTGATTAACTGAGTCTTGTTATTAATTTGGGTGATTTTTAAAGTGTGGGGGCCGGGTACAAGTAGGCTTATGATTTTTACAAGTAGCAGTCACAGTATATCTATCTATCTATCTATCTATCTATCTATCTATCTATCTATCTATCTATCTATCTATCTATCTATCTATCTATCTATCTATCTATCTATCTATCTATCCATCCATCCATCCATCCATCCATCCATCCATCCATCCATCCATCCATCCATCCATCCAGCATTCTGCTGGATTGAAATTAGACTGCAAAGGGATGAGGATGGGGGGGATGCACTGATCTTTAATCCAACTCTGATCTCACCCCCCTGATGACTGAGGAAACCTGGTGAGTACCTGTGCTCCACTGCAACCCAGAGGAGGAAGTGACAGATGATGCACCTATGGCAGAGCCATCAGAGGCAAGAAGGATTTGGTGGATATAGGAATCTGCAATCACCCAATGCTATCAGCCCTCTTTAAAGAGTGTCCCATGACTGGGGTCAGCATGGAAAAAATAGACCCCAGCCATGGATTGTGGACTGGATCAGCTCAGAGATAAAAGTCTTGGCTTCATGGAACCTGTGGCCAAGCAGGCTTTCCCACCACTGCAACCTTGGGAAGGGGTGGAAGTAGCACACTGTACCATTTAAAATAATAATTATTATAGGCATCCCGGAGTCTGGTGTTTGACCATGGGCTTGAAGGGAAAACCCCAACCCTATGATAGTGGTGGAGTGCTGGAAAGTCATTCCCACAATCATGTGAACTTAGAAATCTACCGACATGTGGTATCCTGGAGCAAAGGGTATTCCATGCTTGACATATTAGGGTGCCGTCCCAACAAGCCAAGAGAGCTGGGGACCAGCTCAGCCAACACTGTGCGAACTGGAGCTATGCGGAATCCGACGCCCTCCCATTCTCGGGATGCTGGAAATGCCTTAGGGCCGCCCTTGTCCTACCCCACCTGTGTGCCATTCTTGTACCTGCATCCCTTCCCTAGATCGAAGGAGGAATACTCAATTTCTGCTTGGTTTTTTGGCTCTTCTTCCAACAGATCTCTGCCGACCCAGCAGTCCTGCTGACAGATTCCCTCTGCCAAGAAATTTCTGATATCAGCCATTGGAAGAGGCTTCTTCTGCCCCAAGGATCTTCCGTGCTAGCAGAAGAGGCTTCTGCATCTTCTACTTGCACTACAGCTGTACCTCTTGGAGTCAGGATTGCACTGTTAGCCTATGACATTGTCCCTGCATTTCTAATCTGTCTTTAAAAGGAAGAAAACAAAGAAAACCTGTTAGTTGGCACATCCAAACTCATGCTTACATAAAACATGCTGAGAAGGACCTAACACAAAGCTCTGGCAATTTGTAATTGTCACTAGGCAATTGTAACACTTATTATCCTTGCTCCTCCAGTTCTACTCCCTTAGCCATCAGGCCTTGGGGGGAAATGGCTGCTAATCTCAATTTGGGAACGCCTAAAATAATCGTTGATTCCACTAGTCGTTTGACAAGGAATTAATCTGGCAGAAGGCTCCTAAGAGTTTGGACTCCAAACCTGTTTGAAAACCAAGGGTTCTCTCTCCTGAGTGACTGGCATTTGCTTCACACCATTCAGAACAGAGGGGTATTAACGGGTGGATGGAAGGACCAAGAAAAATGGAAATATGATAAATGGAAAGATTATATATATCAATTTTTTCAAAATAATTGGATACAAATTATGCAAGAAGGAAACACAGAAGAGAAACATAGATTTTTAAAGGAGTGGGAGAAATATATAAATTGGATAAAAGGGAAGCCTGAGAACGAGAAATGGGCTAGACTATTCCATCATGCCTTAATAATGTTCAACATGAAAGGGTAGTGAATTCTGCTTGCTGGGGGGGAGGGGGGTTAATGAGGAAGGGACCAAAGGATGATGTAATGTTTTGGAAACTTGTAAAGACTGGAAATATATGTTGTCACTTCCTCAATTAAAAAAAAAGAAGGGCATGAATGCCATTCTTTCCAGGGTGGAAAATAAGCATGTTGCTTTCAGATGCAAATCGAGTAATATTTCTCACTTTTAGCAATAGAGAATCACGCTGTACATAAGAACATAAGAACATAAGAAGAGCCATGCTGGATCAGGCCAAAGGCCCATCTAGTCCAGCTTCCTGTATTTTACAGTGGCCCCGCCAAATGCATCTGCGAGTGTACAAGGCTAGATATCTGTCTCTTGATACCACTCCCCTGCATCTGGCCCTTGAAGTACCCCGGTTTTAAGCCTGGAGATTACACATCTCCATCATAATTTGTAACCTGTGATGGACTTTTCCTCTAGGAATCTGTCCAATCCCCTTTTGAAGGCATCCAGGCTAGATGCCATCACCACATCCTGTGGCAGGGAGTTCCACAGACTAACAGCACGCTGGGTAAAGAAGTATTTTCTTTTGTCTGTTCTTACTCTCCCAGCCCTCAATTTGAGTGTATGTCCCCTGTGGTTGGTTTAAATGTATGAGAGCATGTTACTGATCCTTAATTAAAATAAGGATTAGGAAGACTCCATTCTGCCTCCTAAAATGCGAAGAGGGGGCTACTGTTGCTAGTCTGGCATTAGCCCATAATAGAAATGGGGAATTTGTTGCCTGAACAACAGAAGGAGTTACAATTACAAGGGTAGGCTATGATTTGCACACCAATCCTATTTATTTAAAGCATGGAATGAAATAATGATAACAACCGAGTGGAGTTGTAGTATATAATGGAGTTAGGAAGCAGTGTAAGGAAGGACAGAACTTTCAGAGGAACCCCATTGTGGTATCTATTCCTGGCTAAAAGCCTATGTTCAGCTGGTGTTAAGTACTTGGATATATTCCCAACTGCTGTTTTGTGACTTGTTGAACTACTCCAGTTGAGTCCAGTGTGACTCATGAATGAGGCTGGCTTTTCTATTCCCTGCAGGAATCTGGGCTTTCAAGTTAGTTGCTTCAGTCTCTTAACATATCTACTGTGAATTTGGTTGGATTATTCTATTTGGATGCCCATGTTCAAAGCTATTCTGCAACATACTGATTTTCCGTCCAGTGCAGGCATATGTAGGGTTCCTGAGGATGCCTTGAAATTTCGAATCTAAAAATACAAATTGATTTCATTGAATTGTCCTACTCATAATTTGCCATTCTGGGCTGTTTTATACAAAGGCTTCAGCTCATGCAGAATACTGCAGCCAGGTTAGCATATTGCCCCAATGCTAGCTGCACTGGACTGGCTGCCAATCTGGTTCCACATTGACTTCAAGGTTCTAACGTTGACATTCAAAACCCTAAATGGTTTAGGACCTTGCTATCTGTCAGAGTGGCTCCTACGACTAAATACTGCCCGTAATAGTCATTCTTCTCAGGCAGATTGTCTGAGGGTGCTGACCCCGAAGGAAGATCGGAAAACTTCCACCAGGAATTGGGCTTTTTTGGTGGCTGCACCACACCTATGGAACCAGCTGCCCTCTGCGATCTGTCTGGCCCAAACTCTGAAGGTCTTTAAAAGACAACTGAAGACCTGGCTGTTCAGATTGGCTTTCCCCAATTATTGATTTACCATACCGCTGATCAGGTTCTTGGGTGCTCTTAATCCGCCTCTGTCTTGTTCCTTTCTCATGCTATTTTTTATTTATTGTTATTGCTTTGGATTCTTTTATTTAATTAGGGTGTACTATGTTTATTTTTACCTAT
The DNA here is from genome assembly GCA_037367245.1 of Phrynocephalus guinanensis. NCBI lineage: Eukaryota > Metazoa > Chordata > Lepidosauria > Squamata > Agamidae > Phrynocephalus > Phrynocephalus guinanensis. The sequence continues at coordinate 145,353,611 of CM074733.1, forward strand.
GTATGCATTGTATAGTGTATCATTTGTCCCAAGTGGGACAAAGAAGAAGAAGAAGAAGAAGAAAAAGTTTATCATATGTGGTGGACTTGTAAAGAAGCTAAGGCGTATTGGAACATGGTAAAACTTTTCTTAGAAAGATCTTTGAAAATTAAAATAGAGTTTAGACCAGAACTATTTCTGTTAAATATAGTAGATATAAATATTTCCTATGATCAGAGATATGTACTTCATCATGTAATTGTTGCTGCAAGAATTCTGTACGCGAAACTCTGGAAACAACCAATCACGCCAACAGAGAAGGATCTTCATGGAAAGATAAGAGAATGCATCGAAATTGATAAACTCTCTGGTTATCTAAAGGGAGACTACGACGAGATTTTTCAGGAAAGATGGCAAGAAGTAACAAATTTATTAGTATTGTGATAACATCTGGCAATTTTAGCAATATGTCTAATTACTATTTCTATCTTGCTTGATATACTCAATGTAAGTCTTAAAAACTGTATTCCCCCCCTTTTTTTTTCTTTTTCCTCGTACCTTTACTCCTTCCCTTTGTCCCCCCCTTAAAAATCCAATAAAAATTTATTAAATAAAAAAAAGAAGAAGAAGAAAAAGAAGAAGAAGAAGAAGAAGAAGAAGAAGAAGAAGATGAAGAAGAAGAAGAAGAAGAAGAAATCGTATAATTTGTATTTATATTTTGTAAACCACCCAGAGTGACCTTCAGGTCATATGGAGCTGTATACAAATCAAATCAAATAAATAAACAAAATGGGGGGGGGTCTGCTCAGAACAGGCATGAGAAAGTGATTCCTGGGGATGTTTCATGTTGTGCTGCACCAGTAGTCATATGTGAGCCATGAATTAGATTGGTTTGTCCAATGAGTTTTTTGTGGAAGTGAGTCCATTTCAACAGTGTAAACACCAACATTTGGTTAGGACACCAGAAATATGTTGATTTCCATTCATTGCGTGTGAAACACAGCCATCATTTTAATTTACCACCTGATTTTGAACCTGCTTTCTAAAAACTCTGTACAGAAATTGATTCAAATTGCCAGTGTAAACAAAGCCTCAGTTGCTGATCTCTGGGTCATGGTAAAGTGCACCTTTTCTCCCCCCACTTCCTGGGTGGAACCTTAAGTGCAGCCGAATGCCAGTTGATATCGCTATCGACTACACCAATGGGGCAGATGTAACCATCTTCTAGCGGACAAATCAAAAGTATTATGAGATTTCATTCCTGGAAAATCCCAAATAGAAGCACAGTGGCCATCAGGCCTTCCGAGTGGAGCAGACCTGGGAAAGGTACTGTTTTGAAGTATGGCTTCCAGAATTCCCCCAGCACTTAACCAGCTCTTCACTCCTAAGCTTCCTCCTCTTCCTCTCCTCTCTTCCTTTTTCACTCCTCTTCCTCATTTCCGATTCTGATGACTGAATATCCCTCTAATCCTGCCTTGTCCCAATGTGAGTTGGAGGCAAGAGCCATAATAAATTAATAAATTAACTTGTAGGAGATAAGGATAGGGATTCAAGTAGGAGGACTGTCATTTTGGACTTCTCAGACTTGACTCAGTTTTGTTTGTGTGTTTGTTTATTTGTTTGTTCAGTCACTTGGACTCAGCATGTGACTCAGAACTCACCTATCCTCCCCCCCTCCCCCCCCCCCCGGGGCTAGTGGGGAGCTTATTTTTAATAGAGACTCAATCTTGGGGCTTGAGCTTGATGCTAAAGACTCTGATTCTGACTTGGTACTGAGTACTAAAGAGTTGGACTTAGGTCTCAGACCCAAAGACATGCCAACATTCTAGGTAGGTGACATGGTATGTTTGAATTCAACGTCTGAGACTTTTCACCCATTGGGCAACTTGGATGTATGGTTTATCCTTGTCATATAACACATGCTGCATGTGTGATTCTGATCAGCCTTAATAACCACAAGCATGCTTTTTTGTTTACTGGTCACTGGAGATGAAGATTTTAGGTTGCATTTAGGATCACTGAGATGACACGAGGAGTTCTAAAGAAACTTGAAATCTCACGTACCATTTTGTGCAATTTGGTGGTCCTTGAATTGCCTATTAGGCCTCTGAATTAGGCCATGAACCCAATGGGACTGCCCAAATTGGGATTTTGCTATTCCTCTTGGAACTAACACAGTTCCCTTTATATGCTATTTTAACACGGAGAGATGCATCTACGTTACTCCCACCATCTGAAAACTGCACCAAGAACTTGTATAAGCGGGTGGGAAGGAAAATAAAACCTCTGAAGCACAGGAGAAGGGGAATAACCTGGAGATAACCAGAGGTAACATTTTCTTGTCAGCGAGAGAGGAAATGATGGATGGAGTTCTTTGAACTTCTTTCCCATTGTGGTGTGATGAAAGATAAGATCCTTGTTCTCTTTCTCAACCCTATGCAATCTTTTAAGCTTGCCTCTGGCAGGGACTGCCAGCTACTCCTGCTCATGTCTTGCCAAGACTGATAGGTGAGGCGAGGCAAATTGCCCAAAGGCAGCCCCAGAAAATAAGCTCTTTGAACCAAAACATGGATTCTCTATGAGCGAGCTTTGAGTTTCAGTAGACGTGAAACACCTTGAAACAGCAATAACCTCTGTTCTAGGAGTCCTCCTCCCACCCCCATGCTTCTTGCAGAAAGAAAGATAGAAGTGTATACCATGGTAACCTTGTATAAAGGAATTAATTCGTTCCAAATGTAATTCGTTTAAGCAAATTTTCCTTTGTACAAATTTCCCATAGGAATGCATTGAAAATGGATTAATCCCTAATCAGACCGTTTTTCTGTTGTACAGATTTGCCCCATAGGCGATTCTGTTAAGTGATTTTCCCCTGTCTCCAGAATTTAAGTGAATTTTCTGTTAAACAAATCACTTGTTTTATGAGGGTCCACTGTATTTTAAAGGTGTGTGTGCATCTGTGGAAAATGTCTTATTGATGCATGCACATCAGGGCCTCCAGATGTTGGTCCCCAAGATGTTGGTCCCCCAGATGTTGCTAAGCTCTTTTCAGTTAATGGTTAATGGGCGTTGCAGCTCAATAACTGCTGGAGGTCTCATACTCCCCAGTCTTGATGTAGATGGAGAGGGATACGTATCTGTAAAGTCTGTCATTCACAAGTTTACTGTGAGAAGCAAATACTGTACTGGCCTATCCATGCCAAACATGGCAAAGTGGTGGGACCTCCTCTGGTGCCTTACATAGCTTTGAACTGAGCATCCTGTGGCCTGGAGGAGTTACTTCCTTGGATTAATTCGGCTCTCAGAATCCCACAGCCAGCATTCCTGTGGAGTATCCGGTTGTCCAAAACGAAGCAACTTATTGAAGTTCTGGACTTTTGTTGTTGTTGTTCCTTTAGGAATCATTCCTGAAAGTGACCTAATCACCTTTCATAGAGATGAAGTTAATTTACCTATAGAGGTGTTTTCTGGGGAAGAGACGGAATTAAATGTAGCCATATCAGTTTGTGGCAGTAGAAACAACACAGACACTTGTAGCAACTTAAAGACTCATAAGGTTTATTGGGCATCAGTATTCATATACTGTAGTCCACTTTGTCAGATGGACCAGGCCCATGGATGATTAGGCCCATGGTTGTATTTGTGGGTGAATGGGTGAAGGAGGAAGTGATGTAAGAGGAAATTCAGATGCAGAAAGTAACCACCCAACTACTGTGTGTTAATGGCCACTGTTAAGATAAGCTTGCACTTTCTGTGTTTTAATTTTCTCAGACTCCATGATTACCACTTTCCGCCTGCATGAATTCCTCAGATGGTTCAACTCTTTCTCTTGTTTGTTGAATATGGACAGAGGCTCTGTGTAACACATCACTTGTGTAATCAGCTCATCTGTGTAACAAGAGCTGAGTCCCCACCCAACTAATATTTGTTAATGGCTATTGTGAAGATAATGATACATTTTGCTTTCCAAAACTCTCTGACCTCAAAAGTTACTACTCCATAGCCACATAAGCATGCATACAGTATATAGAATATATGAGATATGCATATAGTAATCTGCCAGGTGGGGTGATGCATCTGAGAAAGTGGGACACCATCCACAGAGGATTAATAGAATCATAGAATAACCATGGAATTGGTTCCGGGAGGCCCACACAGATACTGAAATCCATAGAGACTATTGAATGTTAAATATATATAAGTATAGGGGGGCAGAAAAAATATTTTATCGTGCATTACCAGAACTAGTTACCATGCTAAGTATAAGATTGTGAAACTGAAGGTAATTAATCCATGATACTGGGGTCCTACTGTGGCCAGATCATGCAGCAATCCCCAATAATGGCAAGGAATTTTTTTTTTAGGATTTCCAGATTTTCACTTAGGAAATCCCATGTGATAGGAATAATTTTGTGTGACACTCCCATATTCTCTCAGCTGCGTTTCCCCCTTCTCAAATGCATATTCCCCCTCATCTATTCAAATAATGACATCCTCCACACCACTGTCTAAGCATGTAATGATCTTAGGCCCCTTCTTCACTTTTCCCTGTGAAAGAAGTTTAGTTTATCCTTCTGTTATGACTCTCACCCTTCTGTAGCATCTCTACCACCAACTGACAAATAGGAAGGCTGTCGATAATTATAATTTTTCTTTGAATTCCCTTGTTGTTGAGCTATGGCCAAGCAGCGAGTGTGGGGTTTGTTACTTGATAAGTGCAACTAGAAAAATAAGTGTTTATGGTTGTAATGGAGTCCAGAAGTAGAACAGGAGAGCCTACCCAGCAACACTGGACCATCATGATTGGCTGTTGAAGAACCAATCAGAGAGCATCAGCAAATGTTATACAGTTGTAATGTCAAAAGAACAAAGAATGATGAATGTGTCTGAGCTAAGAGTGTGACATGAGAATTTTTAGGAGAAAATTATTATGTGGGAACAGTTATCCAGAGAAAGGGTTTTGTAAAGGTTACTGTAACAGACAGTTTGATAGTGAACCAAGTTAATATGACTTGTAATTAGAGATGGGCACGACTTAGCGGTATTTCCGTTTCCGTTTCCGTTACTCGGTTCCGTTACTCTACGGAAACGGTAACGGGAATTACTCCCCCAGACTTCGAGCTCGAACCGACGAACGAACAATTTTGGTCTGATTTGTCGTGCTCGTTCCTTGCATCGCGAGATCGCGCGATGCCACACGCGGCACAGAAAAAAAGTTTTTAAAAGTTAAAAAAACCTGGTTCCCGGCCAAAAAGCAGGCGGGAAAATGCCTGCCGTGCCTCAGGGCACCTACCAGAGGGGTTGTTTCTGGAGGTCCCCGGCCTCCCCCCCCATCCCCCGTCCTAGTGGGCTGCTCTGTGGGACTCGCCGCAGGCTCGCAGCCAGCAAAAAGCCCAGTCTCGCCGCCGGCCGCCGCAATTAAAGTGCAAGCAAGCGGCACGGACGGCACAGGAAAAAACTTTTAAACTCTCCCCCCACCCGTTCCCGGGCCAAAAAAGCAGGCGGAAAAATGCCTGCTTGACTAAGGGCGCAGGGCACCTACCGGAGGGGTGGTTTCTGGAGGGGGGGGGGTCCCGCCTCCCCCCCGTCCTGGGCAGCCGGACTCGCGAGTCGCCATCGCCATGCCATGCGGTGCGGGCGGGGGGGATCCAAAATGGGGCGGCAAACGCAATATTGTTTTTGAAATCGTGGTCCAAAAACACACAAGCACAACAGAAACATGCGAAAATTTATAAACTGCCAGATTTTTCACAGTAGCAGTGGGTTTTTTCTTGCAACAAAATGTCTCTCCTCTCCTCCTCTGTCCTCCATTGATTTTATTTTATTTACACCTGCGCAATGATGGGCTGGCCAAGTGGCCAGCCATGTGGGAGTGGACAACCATGCAAATTTTTGGAGCCATCCCACCAGTCGCATGGCCACTTGGCCATGGAGACTTCTGGGATGTGCCAAAAAGCCCCCTAAAACCTGCCCTAGCCCTAACCCTAACCCTTGACTCCGTACCCATACGTCACAGACTGTCTTCTTAGTGGGTCAGAGAGGCACCCAGAGGTGCAACCCACTAGCCCACCGTAACCTTACCCGTCACTAGCCTAACCCTAGCTCTTGCACTAAGCCACCTTAAAGCCAGATCTACTTGCTTGCATTGCACTACACGCAGCAAGTACAATTCCCTTCTGTGTGAGACATGGTGGTGCCAGAGCCTTGTGAAGGGCGGGCATGACCCTATCACTCTCACACTGGTCTCACGTCTGCACATTATGTTATGCAATATCCATATGGCTATTGCATAGCATTTTGCAGCAGCAGCAGGTGAGGAAGGGAGACCCCCATGTAGAGGGGTCTCTTGGAGCCTGCTTCCCCTTCCTAGTGGCAGGAGGCACCCACGGGTGCCTCCAGGAGCCCACTTTCCCTTTATAGCGGGCCAGAGGAGGCACCCACCCCACAGAGGTGCCTCCAGGAGCCCGCTCCCCCCAAAAAAAAACCAGTACTAACGACAACGAAAAAACAAAAAAACGAACCGACTAATTTTTGCGAATTTTCGCGAAAACCGGAAACGACCCAAAATGGGACTGGCCCGACTAACGACAACTCGAAAAAAATTTTTTTCAAGTCGTGCCCATCTCTACTTGTAATAGTTTTGAGAACACCTGGCTTAATAAAAAGATCTAAGCTGAAGAAGACTCTGTAACCACACCCATGTTGAACTGCTGTGTGGAACCATTATATTTTCGTAAACTCACACTTTGAGTCATTTGAAAACTCCACTTGGAAAACCCAGGAATATTTTAGAGGTTTAGAGTAGTCTTCGGTTTTGTGTGTGTCTGTTGCTTCGGTTAGATGGGCACATGATAGATAGATAGATAGATAGATAGATACATAGATAGATAGATAGATAGATAGATAGATAGATAGATAGATAGATAGATAGATAGATAGATAGATAGATAGATAGTTCTTGTGGCTAAGTGAGGATGGGTGGTCATGAGGCAAAAATTTTGGGTGCAGCTGTTTAGCTTTGTGGCTCGCAGGGGATAGGAGTGGTCACAATTGTAAAAAAATAATGAGTGCCTGGGATTAAAATACATTAATAATAGTGTTAGGTCGCAAGCATATCAAACAGGCTTCCAACACTTTCATGTGCCACCAAGTCACACCCAACTTATGTCAGTCCTACTAGGGGTTTCAAGATGCATGAAGTACATAAAGAGTGGTTTCATCATTGCTACCCTGCAGTGAGTTTTCACACCCAAGTAGAGATTCGAATCCTGAATCCTAGTCCATCATCCACTACATCTCATTGAAAGTCCTGTATATTTAGATTAATCCATATTTTTAACAGTTTATATCTTCTTCACCTCATATAGGTAGCCCTAACCTCACCAAAACTTATTCTATCTACCATTTATAATGCTATCTAACATTCACAATCTTGACTATTGAACTAAGGCTCCTACCTCTACTTCTTGAAACCTCCTACTAGAAGGCTGTATTCTACAGGACTATCTCAGTGCAATATGAGAAATGGGCACACATCTGACATCAAACATTTAAAAAAGCCAGTGGCAAAGCAATTTAACCATCTACAGTACAGTACTTCATTGCTGATCTCAGCAACTGTACTTATGAATATTAAACAGGTTTTCTGTATGACATCACATGTACAGTCCAAAATGGCTTTATTTGGTGTAAGTCTGGCAGCACAAGCATCCCTTCAATGTTTCAGAAACAACAGCCTATGTAACAATAGACAATATACATTCATTTTTGTTTGAGATGCTGACTGAAAGAGACTAAGATGGCTGCTTTTAAAATTCCATGGGGGTGATTAGACATGGGAAGTAAAAAATGAAATGCTGTTTCATCGTTTCATTATGAAATAAAACAGTAGGACATGTTTTATTATGAAATGAAACCAAACATCATTTTTTCCCTCTAGGAATGAAACAATTCATCCTAAAGGAACCAAAATCACAGGGTAGCTTTCTTGGACTCTTCCCTGTAAGCCCCCCAAATTTGGAAAGGCTTGCAGTTTAGGGGGCTGTTATTAAATTCCAAAGGGCGTCCCCAGGAGAAAATAATTTCTAGCTGAGTCAGGAAACCGCTAGTTGCCACAGGGGATGTGGTGAGTCACCAGGTATTTTGCAGTGTTGCAAGTCACCAAATGGGGACTTAGACCCATCATCAGTAGTATAAATTCAGTGACTTACAACAATGCAAATTACCTGGCGACTATCCTAGCCCTACTGGTTGGACTCATAGACCACCACATGCACAATTTAGAGGAGCTTGTTTCTAAAGTCAGGGAGCTGAAATTGGATCCAGACGGAGCCATGGTGTCCTTTGATGTTATAACTCTCTTTACTAGCATTCCCACCACCAATGCCCTAACAACTGTAAAGAGAAGATTGAGATAAGACAGCACCCTCACCTCCTGAAGCAGCCTCAATCAACCTAGACCAGATATGCCTGCTCCTGGACCTGTGTCTGAACATCACATATTTCATGTACAGAGGGGACTTCTACAGACAAAGCATGGTTGTATCATGGGTTCCCCAGTTTCACCAATTGTAGCAAACCTATATATGGAAGAAGTGGAGAAGAAGGCACTCAACATCTTCCCAGGGACAACACCACCCCACTGGTTCAGGTATGTAGATGATAGCTGGGTGAAAATCAAGACTCAGGAAGAACAGGCCTTTTAGGACCCTAATATTAACTTCACTAGGGAAGACACCGAAGACAACAGGCTGGCTTTCTTGGATTGTGCAGTCATCATCAGACCCAACTGTGGCCTGGGAGTAGTAGCTTACAGGACCCCCCCCACACACACACACACATCAGTACTTACAGTTTGACTCCCACCATCCATTACAACACAAATTAGGAGTCATCGGGACCATAAACCACAGAACAGAGAGCATCTCCACAGAAATCAAGAAGAAGGAACACAGGCACCTGAAGACAGCACTTAAGGCCTGTGGATATTCAAAGTGGGCCTTCAACAAAGCAGTGTGCCAACCCAGAAGAACAATGGATCAGCCCGAGATCCAGAGCTGATGGAAGAACCTGGTCATTCCCTACATGGCTGGAGTGTCTGAAAAGCTTAAAAGGATTTTTGGCAAACACCACAACCCTCAAACACACTAAGACAGAGACTCTTCCACCCAAAGCACCTGACACCAAAACACAAAAGGAGCAGTATAGTATACACAGTCCAGTGCAGTGAGGAGTATGCAGAATTCTACATTGGAGAAAATAAACAGCTATCAAACAGAAGGATGGTCCAACATAGGAGGGGCAACAGCTCAGGTCCAGAGTCAGCAGTGCACCTCCACTTGAAGGGACTTATTCAAATATGAGGATGTACACATATTATACAGAGAAGAGAGGTGGTTTGAGAAAGTGGTCAGAGAAGCCATTCATATGAATATTGAAAACCCCTCTTTCAACAGAGGTGGGGGGGCCCTCAGGCACAGCCTATGTGCCACTTATCAGGCAGTGACTTCAACAATCCCCACACAAATCAAAAATACTTCATACCTCCACCACCAAGGTCATAGCTAACGACCCATACTTTATGGGTTTCAGCACCTTAGGCCATTGTCTACCTAATAGCCTATTGAACCATCTAACAAGCATATTCAGGCAATCTTATGAACCTATTTCAGACCAGGGCGACAAGAGGTCAAAGTGAACTACAAAATGGAGGACTCACAACTAGCTTTCCTCAGACTGACAAAGCTGTTTGGATGAGCAGCGAAACATTTCAGTCTCTCAAGAAAAAAAGTCCAGTTGCCATGACTCAACTTCCAGATGAACTCACCTGGATTACTGAGAATCTTCACAGACATAGCTCTAAAAGTACGTTTTTCAACCTCAGTTACATATTCAGTCAACATATACATGACTGTACCTTTATAAGGCTACTGATTTTAAAAAATCACTGCAAGCTTTTGTGGACAAATTCCACTTCTTCAAGCCCAGTACCAAAAGTCAAGACACAGCAAACATGGTCTGCCAGGAGCTTAATCTTAGATGTAAAGTTCTTGGTAAGATGAAATTTCACCAGGTACGTCTGTCTTAGAGGAGGCAGGAAACAGCAGGTCTGTTGTAAAGCTGCATCTGTAGCACAGGAACGTGTCTTATCCTCTTCAGGCTGTCCTCTCATTCTTATTCCCTCTTCCCTGATAGGTGGGGAGCAGAAGCCCACCTATAAAGTTTGGTTTTAGGCCCCCTAATTAAGATTGCATATTCCTTAAACCTTGTCCCCTCTGCCCTCCTGCCACTACTACTCTCTCCCTTTCATTCTGTGCCTAAAATTCTGTGGCATCACTTTTAGAATACATTGTTATAAGCTAGGAATTATCTTGTAGGCATCCTCTGTTGCATGTCAAGTAGGGATGGATACGAAACGGAAAAATTATGTTTCATTTCGTTTCATCCCCCCACATTTTTCATTTTGTTTGATACAAACTTTTGCAAAATAAGTTGTACAAAATGGAACAATAAAGAAATGGTTCATTGGGGGGGGGTGGAAAGTGGCCCACAGACTAGCTGATCAGCTCTGGAGTGGGAGGGGAAAACTTTTTTCCTCACCCTAGTGCCGATCAGCTGGCAGGCGGGGCTTGGGGAGGGAAAATGTTTTTTTAAAAAAGTCCGGGGCTTTTTAAAAACAAGTTTCCCCCTCTCCGAAGCCCTGCAGGCCAGCTGATCAGCGCTGGGGTGGGGAGGAAACCATTTCCCCCCCACCCTAGCACCGATCAGCTGGCAGGCGGGGCTTGGGGGAGGGGAAATGTTTTTCTTTTAAATCCCAGTGCTTCTTTTAAAACTTTTTTCCCTTCCTAAGCCCCACCTGCCAGCTAATCTGCACTGGGGTGAGGAAAAAAACTTTTAAAGGTATTTTAAAAACCTGGAGCTTTTTAAAAAACCTTTTTCCTCCCCCAAGCCCTGCACGCCAGCTAATCGGTGCTGGGGTGGGGTGGGGACTGTTTTTCCACCGATCAGCTGGCGTGCGGGGCTTGGGGGAGGGAAAAAGGTTTTTTAAAAGCCCCTGGCTTTTTAAAATCTTTTATTCCCTTCCCCAAGCCCATGTGTGCGGCTTACAGACGGAACAAAATGGTTCGTTTCAACAAAAAACCACGATTTTGTTTCACCTGTAACTAAATGCTGCTTCCTCATTTCATTTCATTTTGTTTTGTTACAACACAACAAAACAGGATTTTGTTTTTCATTTTGTGCCCATCGCTAATGTCAAGTCATGTGACTCAGTATACATCACATAACATCTAAAAAGCTTTCTTAACTTAAATAAAATTCGTACCTAAAATTTATATGGTTTTTGCCACTGCACAATAGGAGTCCAGCTTCTCTGTGTGTTATGTTTGTGTTTGTGTTGTGGAACTATACACAGTTGGAGAATGTATATAGATGCATATAGTATAGATACATATAGTATAGATATATTTATTGCACTTTTTGGAAATAGTGGTATTGTACTCAGCAGATTACAATACTACTAATTCCAAAAAGAGCAATAAATAGCCACATCAGAGCCAAAGCACAGTGAGGAATTTCCAATGTGGCATCTAAATAATATTTAAAATATCAGTAGGTATGCACAGAGACAAACAATGCAGGGAGATATGGTTGTGTGATATTGTTAGTGAGAGAGGGATACTTGTTGAGTTGGGAACAAAACAGCTCAGGCAGATATTAGAAACATTCTTAGAAATTAGTGAAGAGAAAGGTGACATTTCTGCAAAGGAAGGCACTTGATCTCTTAAATATGGCCCCACTGTGTCAGAAGCAGTGTAAGGGTGCCCTCAGGTGGATGCAGTATATTTCGAAGCTTGCTTGCTTTCCTTCCTGTTGCTTCTCTGTTTCCATCTTCCCTTCCCTCCATGTGCATGTGTGGTCAGCAAGAGCCAGAGAGGTGCTGGTTGCCTTGAAATGTCTGGCATGAAAACCGATCCCAGGCAAGGTTTTTCTCTCCCTCCGTGCACCAGTAATAATTGCAGGGATGCCCTGAATCCCTTCGTGTTTAGGATCCACAGGGTTCATCCAGGGGATCTTGCTATCTCAGGAGAAGAATAAGGTCGCACCATACCATCCCCACCACATAAGAATGTAAGAACATATAAGAAGAGCCATGCTGCATCAGGCCAAAGGCCCATCTAGTCCAGCTTCCTGTATCTCACAGTGGCCCCACCAGAAGTGTCTGGGAGCGCACGAGACTAGATATCTGTCTCCTGATACCACTCCCTTGCATCTGGCCTTTGAAATACCCCGGTTTTAAGCCTGGAGATTACACATCTCCATCATGGTTTGTAACCTGTGATAGACTTCAGCTCCAGGAATCTGTCCAATCCTCTTTTGAAGGCATCCAGGCTAGATGTTATCACTACCTCTTGTGGCAGGGAGTTCCACAGACTAACAACACACTGGGTAAAAAAACATTTTCGTTTGACTGTTCTCACTCTTCCAACCTACAGTTTGAGTGGATGTCACCTAGTTTTGGTATTTTGTGAGAGGGAGAAGAGCGTCCCTCTATCCACTTTACTTATGCCCTGCATTATTTTGTACGTCTCAATCATACCTCCCTTAGGCGCCTTTTTTCCAGACTAAAGCCCCAAATGTTTTAGCCTTTCCTGATAAGGTAGGTGCCCCAGCCCAGTAATCATTTTAGTCGCTCTCTTCTGCACCTTTTCCAGTTCCACTATGACTTTTTTTTAAAGATTCGGTGACCAGAATTTTACACAATACTCCAGGGGCGGCCTTACTATCGTTTTATACCATGGCATTATAATGTTGGCTGTTTTATTTTCAATCCCCTTTTTGATAATCCCTAGCATGGAATTGGCCTTCTTCATTGCTGCCATACATTGAGTAGACACCTTCATGGAGCTGTCCACCAGCACACCAAGATCTCTTTCCTGATCCGTCACGGATAGCTCAGAGCCCATGAGTTGATAGATAAAATTTTGATTTTTTTGCCCCAATATGGATTACTTTACATTTTGCTACATTGAAACACATTTGCCATTTCGCAGCCCATTCCCCCAGTTTGGAGAGGTCCTTCTGGAGCGCTTCACAATCTTCTCTGGTTTTTACCACACGGAAAAGTTTTGTGTCATCCGTAAACCTGGCCACCTCACTGCTTATCCCTGTCTCCAGGTCATTTAGGAACAGATTGAAAAGCACCGGATCCAGGACAGATCCCTGGGGCTCACCGCTTTTCACCTCTCACCATTGTGAAAATTTGTTTCCTGGATCTCAACCAGTTCTCATTCCATAAGAGGACCTGCCCTCTTATCCCCTGACTGTGCAATTTTCTCAGCAGCCTTTGGTGAGGGACTGTGTCAAAAGCCTGCACCATACCTCAAGGCCACAAGGCTAACTTAACAGAGTGGAAAGGCAAACCACCCAGCCCACATCTCTTTCTCTTCTGACACCTTGGATGCCACCTTCCAGCATCTGCTGCTCCAGGCGACTGCCTCATGTTGCTCAATGATAGGGCTGCCTGCTAAGATTGATCAGGGCTACATCTGGGAGTTGAGTCATGGCTACTGGACTTCTTTTTTTTCTATCTCTCAAAAAAGAAGTCCAGTAGCCATGACTCAACTCCCAGATAAACGCACCTGGATGACTGAGAATCTTCACAGACATCAGGGCTACATCTGAGCAACAAAATTCTGGTGGAACCTTAAAAACTGACCGCATGCATTATGACAAAACCCTCGGTAGACACCGTCCCCTTCATCAAAGGCACGGCCTGCTCGTCATTCAGGAGGTTTATGAATTTGTGGTTCAGTGGGTGGGAGCTTGCTAACAGGGAAGTCACAGGGAACAGAAACACAAGAAGTAGTTACATGGATTATTACCTTAACGGGGTAGGAGGCAGCCCAGCAGCTGGGAGGTAACACACACATTCTTGCATTGATGAGCTAATCAACATATATTATAAGATTCAAAAGCCATTTTGTTTTTATCACCTCTGTTCGGCTTTATTGCAGGCTTGTGGGCCCCGCCAATCCCAGCTGGCTTGGCTAGGTATCCTTTCTTCTCCCTTGTGATCCAGGAGGAACTCCGGACATGAGGGATGCAATAAAACACAGTTTATTATAACAAGGGAGGGATGAACACACACAATAACTTAACTTCTTTCGTTTCCTTCACTGGGGTTGGATCACAAGAGTCTTTGATCTCTTGACGTTCTCTTCACTGAGGGAATGTCTCTCCTAACCTGAATTCTGTTCATTGAACATGGGGTGGGTATTGGAGCCAAGGCCCTCAGTCCAAATGGATTCAGCAATCGCCGTGCCCCCACCAGGGAGGGGTGGTGTGCTCACAGTAAGGGCAGTGGGGTTGGGAAGGTCCCCCAGGTGGTCCTGGTGAGTCATTGCCTTTTCCTCCATTTCCTTCTGCTGGTGGTGTTTTTGTTGCCTTTCCCTGCCAGTATCAAGAGTCGAGTGGCACAGTAGGCTCCCCAGCTTTCAGGCTACGTGGCTGCTCTTCCTCTTTTGTTCCTCCCAGCAGGGAGGCTTATACAGGAACTGGGGGCTGTCCTACTTCATCCCAGCCCCTTGGTGACCTTTAATTGGACAAGGACTCTGCACCAGAGGTCTTATTTATAAACATAGCCCCACTCCCTGGCTGGTTTGGGGTCTCATCCGGGTGCTCTAGATGAGATATTTTGGGCAACAGGCTTTGACTGTCGGCAAATCTCAACCCTTGGTTTCTTCTGCTTATCTGATAGCTTGTGGGGGGCATGTCTCCCCTACATTATCTGACTCACAGAAGATATGGGATGTGTAGATTCAACATCATTCAACATCCCCACCTCTGGCAGCGGTCATAATGGTGTCCAGTTGTGTTCTACAACAGTTGGAAGAACTTTCTAGAGCAGTGGTTCCCAACCTTGTATCCCCAGATGTTCTTGGACTACAATTCCCAAAAATCCTGGCCAGCACAGCTGATTGTGAAGGCTTTAGTCCAGGAACATCAGTTGAAAACCACTGGCACAGTGGTTAAATGCCTGTGCTGTAGCTAAAACTATGCTCACGACCTGGGGTTCAATCCCAGGTAGCAGGCTTATGGTTGACTCAGCCTTCCATCCTTCCAAGGTCAGTAAACTGACTGAGTACCCAGCTTGCTGGGAGGCAGGGGGACAATGTGTAGCCTGCATAATTAAACTGTAAAACCACCCAGAGAGTACTTGAAGTGCTATTGCGCAGGAATATAAGCAGAACACTTTTTGCTTTGTTCTAGAGCATCCCCTCTCTTACACCTCTCCCCATAGATGCATTCTGGGAGTAAGTGTAGGCTGTATTTATCCTTTCATTGGCAATCTCTCCCTGTCCTATTAGTGAGAGATAAGAGATAAAGATTCATCACTTCCTATCCCCTCAACCTTAGTCCTGTTAAAACCTCAAGTGGTTAACGTCTCTTTCTCAAAGGAGGAAAGACATGCTGACTTAAAACTGCCCCCTCCCCAGGCCCATGTGCTCAAGCCCTGAGATACGGTCTAAGCTTTTCTATCAAATATTTTTTTCTAAATAAATTTAGTAAACTTTTGTGCTAAACTCAACTTCTGCCTGGTGTATTGCTCCACAATAAGGTGGCCTTAAATGTTGCCCAAGGAACATGGTTGCTGTGTTACTCTGGTAAACAAAGGAATCTCCTAACAGAGTTTCCCACAGACTTAACCATCAGATACAAAATTTACATCACCAACTAACAGAAAAGCTTCCTTCAGTGAAACATAGAAGGGAGTGGCTTCCCTTCCCCACACAAACCCCACCCTTACCCCCTCATAATCTGCTTTAGAGGATTAGGGGATCTTTTGGAGCAAATTTAGGCAAGGAGGTAGAGGAGACTGTCACTCTTTTGCGCGACTGTCTGGAGTCAGGTGCAAAATAGTGGCTCAGTCAGCTCAACGCCTGACAGAATTAGAGGATGAAGGTGTCTCTAAGCCCATAACTCAGAGGAAGAAGAATTTGCTTTCATTGTCAGAACTGAGTGTGCAGTTCTTTTACGTAAAGATGCACCTGCACTTTTTACTTCCCAAGCTTTTGTAATTTTCACGTCGTATATGAGGATGCGCGTGGAGGCTGGGGGGACTTCTCGTCATTACACAAATGGAGGTTAGAAACCCTTGTTAGATGTTTGCAGCGGATCAAGTAGTAGATTCTGACCTACCACCTTCTGCCCACCTCTGGTAGCAAAAGAGACCTGAAGCCATTCTATATCAAATTCTGAATCTAAACCCTTGGGCTTATTTAGCATTTATGCAATAAACTGTTTGCTCCCGGCTCAGGTCTTACAGTTCTTTGTCCTCACTGGTAGGAGAAGGAACAAAAAAATTACCTGTGCTTTTTAATGTTCAAGAGCACTAAAATACAGTTTGGGACTTAAATTGAGCCTTTTCTAGTTCTGTTAGTGGATATTGCTAATTGAATGCCTCTGTTCTATGTCCTTTAGCAGCTCTGGTGTGGGGAAGACCAAGGCAATGTTTTCTGTCTGGACTCCGACTCCCAGAACCCCCTAGCCAACCTCGCCATATAATATTTATTATGAAAAAGCATGGCAGGTAGCCTTCATTGCCTCAGAGAATGGGACACTTAACAGAATCCCCAGCAATTAAGAGCAAGGAAAGATTTTATAAGATTGCTGGGGTGATGTATATATAGTCAAACCAGTTTAACGTGGCAAACGTGTATTTAATTGTGCCCGGGTTCTTATTAGGAGGGATATCGTTTTTAGCAGTCAGCATGACTAATAGACTGAACATTGTGTACTGTATATATGGTAAAGTGCCTGAAATGATACTTAAGTCAAATATGTATGAGAGTAAGCCACTCTATGATTGCTCCAAAATAACCCTAGGTAAAGTGACAATATGGTCATATCTGGAAAATAATGTGTGAATTTCCTCTTGAGCAGAGGATGTGACAGATAAAATCTAGATAATGTGAAGAGGCAAAACAAATCACATGACTGTTTTTAGAGATCAGATATCTTCCTTTCTTGAGAGTGTGTTACACACTGAGTGTAGGATTCTGGGAAGATTTTTTTTAAAAAAAAGTTTCCAAACTCTACCCAATTCTTGAAATATTTTGAGAAGGCTTTGTGTGTGGTGCGTGTGAGAGAGATCTATAAAATGAACCACAGGGTTGTTTCATCTTACCTCAGGTTGATAGATTAGCACACACCCAAACACACTCCTTGACAGTCTGGCAAAATGGTGAAACGACCAACAATCAGTTTACATCTGAAGTTGACTTTACTGTTTCAAATATGGCTGTAGAAATGGTAATAAGTGAATCTGAGGTATTGTAAGAAGCAAGATACACTAGAACTATGCCTCAGTATATACATTTTCCTATGAGATCATTTTCTTCCTACTTATTTTTACCATTTTATCCCAAAAGAGAGGTAGTACTTTTGAATATTTTCACACTTTTTGCACATTTTTCATTGGCCTAATAAAGGTATTACTTTAATAAGAATAATTAAAGAATAGAAATTCTATACGCTTTTAATGGTATATCAGACTAGGACTCAGGGCGTTTATACACGACCCCTAAGCTCCGCCGCAAATGGCTGCAAGCACCGGACGATAAAAATGTTTACCCACCAGCTCCGGAGTTTGCAGACAATTAAGTGCGACCCCGCCCACTTAGCGTGACCAAACAGCAGTTTTCGTGTACCTGCTTTTTTATGGTGAAAAATATTTGATCTGGAGATTGCCTGAGGTCTCCTCGCTTCTTTCTGTTATTTTTCTTTTGCCTTTGCCCCTTTTGCCTCAGGGATTTTTATGTGTGTGTGTTGAAGGTTTTTTTTTTTTTTAAATGTGTGTGAGAGTGTTTGGAGATTTGTGTGTGTGCGTGTTGAATCTGGTCTCTGGGTGTCTGAATTTCGTTGTATGTGTATACTGTGTATATACACACAATGACAATAAAATTATTATTATTAAAGAGGAACCAGGAAGTAAACGGAGATTGGAGCAACTTCCCCCAACACTGGGAGGTAAGCCTTTTATTCTTTTGTCTCTGTCTAAGGCTTTTTTTTCCTCCCCCCCTCCCGCAGACAGAACAAAGAAGTGCCTAGCGGGTGGGGAGGGAAGAACAGCAACAAACCCTCAAGATCTCTGGTCCGAATTTAAGGGACCAGCGGATCTTAGGGGTCGTGTAAAAAGGCCCTCAGGAGACATGGGTTTAAATTCCTGCTTTGCCATGGAAATTCAGTGGAGGTAGCAATGGTTAAACCACTCAAGTACTGTGAAACCCCTATTAGGGTCACCAGAAATCAAAAGCAATTTGACAGTACACAACAACTATTTGTAAATATGTATGAGTATTTTAGAATTACAGTAGGACCCCAGTATCCGCTGGGGATTGGTTCCAGGCCTTCCCGTGGATAATGAAAACCGTAGATAAGAGAGAATGCCTGCCCACCCACCTCCAAACTGCTGTTTCCTGACAGCAGCTTGCTTTATGACTGCTGTTTTGAGACAGTAGCTTCCTTTATGGCTTCTGTTTGTGACAGTGGCTTGCATTACAGATGCTATTTGTGACAATAGCTTGCTTTATAGCTGCTGTTTGTGACAATAGCTTGCTTTGTGGCTGCTGAATTATTTAATTTTTTTTCCTTTTCCAAACCGTGGATAACTGAATCAGTGGATAATGAATCAGTGGATACTGGGGTCCTACTGTACTATTATTTATAATAGAAAGACAGCACCTCTCACCATAATACTAGGTGATCTATGTATTTGCTGGTCCTGGTGCCTATTCTTGATGGACCAGCTAGTCCAATTGTTTATTATGTCTAGATGCTCTCTATGAATGGACAGCTTAATGGCCCCTTTCCCATTCTTCTTATGATCCTTTCCTTTGATCCAGGCTGCTAACTGTTGAATTGCACTTCAAATAAATGGCTTCTGCAAACAGAGGACTGTTCTGTGACAACACTTCAAACTGAGGACCACCCTATATGCAATACGGTGCATGACCTGGCCATCCTAGTCATCATACCAAATACAGACTCTATACCAGTGGTTCTCAACCTGTGGGTCCCCAGATGTTCCTGGACTGCAACTTCCAGAAATCCCTTCCAGCACAGCGAGTGGTGGAGGCTTCTGGGAGTTGCAGTCCAGGAACATCTGGGGACCCACAGGTTGAGAACCACTGCTCTATACCTTCTCACCTCAAGGCATGTGTCTTTTAGCATCATCTATAGCTAAGTGCCATGCATGCTGTATCTGAGGCCAATGAATGAGTGGAAGCCATCAGTTCTGGATGTTAATACCTCTCCTTCTCTCAATGCACCCATTATATTGTCCAAGTCCTACTTTAGAAAGTTAGGTAACTCAAGTTCAGGATGCTTTTGGAGACACCTGCTTCACCTTGGGCAAAAATCAGAGTGGAAAATCCCAAGCCCTTGTGGCTCCCCATTGACTCTAGCGAATAATAATGGGTCCTTCGTGCTTCATATGAAGCACAAAGCCTATGTTGGCCAAGTGTGTTTAATCACCAACCCACCCTCCATGCACCCAGAAAACTGCACACACTATCAGGATCCTTTGTCTACAGGAGCATGCCAAGCATTGCTGGAGCCTGGGCTGGCCCTTCCCACCTCCACATGCAGCCAACCACTTCAGCACAGAGTTGGGAGCAAGTCTTCCTGCACAGCTGATCCGTGGTTGGCAGGAAGTGGCAGGAAGGGCCAGCCGGGGCTCCAGCAATGATTGGTGCACTGCTGCAGATGAATGACCCCAGTGGTGCACAGAGCCCAGTGAGTGGTCCAGGTGGATGAGGGGAAGGTGATTACACATGCCTGGCCAGAAGCGCTTTGTGCTTTGTATGAAGCACGAAGCGCCCATCTCAAGCGAATAACTAAGCAACTATATTGCAAATTATTATTCATTGCAAATTCTTCTCACAAGTAGTTGTGATCCAAATCATGATAACTGGATTTTATTCCACTGCACGTGTTTAATTTTCATTTCCATCTCAAGATGTTTATCCATAGTGCTCTGGTAATTATTTTGCATATGTCTATGGTGTAATATAATTATCACAGTAGCTGTTATTTCTTCTTCCCCCTCAGGACCCAGACAATAGATCAAGGATCTGATAACATCAGCTCCGGTTTACAAACGCTCTATTGAACAGCTTTGGTTCCGATGCAGTAAACAAACAAGTGCAGCTCTCTGGAAATAGTTTCTGAAAGCAGTGGGAATCAAGGACATCAAAAACAAAGCCTGACACTCACAAAACTTCAGCCTTCCCCTCTTTCCCCCTCAATCTTCCCAGTAACTTTGGTTTTTGGAGATAAAATGTTCACATATCTCCAGATCAGTGAAGTGGGGGCCAAGTTACAAGAGACCTGCTTCACTTCAGATATTTCACAGCTCTCTCCACGGTGGCCTGCCTTGGTTTATTGCTCAACCCTAATGAGGACATGCTCAAATTAGGTATGCATATGTACTACTAATATTATAATAATAATAATAGTATTTGTGTTTCTGATTCAGAACGGAGCAGAATCATATTGCAAACAGGCATTTGAGCCTTTCTAGAGGTTTTGGAAGCCATGAGCACTCTTCAGATGGAAGTCCTATTGGGTTCATATCATCTTACTGCCTGCTGAGTGTGTGTAGGACTCTATAGACTTCATTGTTCAGCTCAGTGGCAGCCTTAGTCATCTCCCTTCCTTCACAAGAGCCACCCATATTTTAGCAATCCATCTGATTAGAACTGGCGTCCCATGATTGCACCACTGTGAGTATTATTCCAGCCAGTGTGAGGAATTGAGGTGAAGAGTTAGATTTTATCATGGATTTCATCAAATCCCAGGACAGCACACGGAGGCGAACGCCTACTAAAACTCCCTCCTGCTAATCGCTCTTGAGCATTTAGGCTGGGATTGCAACTTGGCTTGGAGCTTTTCCATTTCTGGAGGGTGAGAACTCCCACTGCCCTTTCTCCCTGAGTGACAATCAGCCAGTAGCAAGTTTCTTGTTTTATACAGTCTGGAAGGGCATGTGACATACCACTTGCAACTAGCTTGCAAACAGACAAGACACATGACATATTTAGGGTATGGTTAGGATCAGTTTTCCTGGTGGTGGGATCTCATTTTACTCCCTTCTGCATGTCAGAGTATTATTTGTACCCTGGAAAGGTTTGGGAGTGTGTTGGCCTTCAGATCTCGTTGCATTGCAACTCTCATAGCCCCGTACACCGTGGACCATGATGAGAGATTCCAGATGTTCTGAAAGTTGATTCAGGGCAACTGGAATTCTTTTCTTGAGAGATTGACATGTTTTGCTGCTCATCCAAACAGCTTCGTCAGTTGCAGCAAAATGTTTCAATATCTCAAGGAAAGAAGTCTAGTTGCCATGACTCAAAATTCCAGATAAACTCACCTGGATGACTGAAAATCTTCACAGACATTCTGGGTGTTCTCAGTTAATGATTTATTATTTATTATTTATTATTATTTATTTGATGTATTTCTATACCGCAACCTTTTTCCAAGAAGGAACTCAGGGCGGTTTCCAATAAAAACAGTTAAAACACAGATAAAACAACAGGAACAATGGAATCAATGCGAAAGCAGTGGCAAGATAAAGTAGAAAAATGGCAAAGAGGGAAAACCCTCGGCGGAGAGTGGCAGAACCAAAAAAAAAAAATAAACAGAAATGAGGTCACCATATGCCTCCTTGAAAAGCAGAGATATTGCGATGAGCACAATTTATATACTGTACTGTGAAGGGTCCAGGTGGTTTTTCAGGTGGGGAGATATTGCTGGCTTTGTTAAGGCCTGTAGAAAAACTTGTACAGCCATTTGGTTACCAAAAAGAGAACATACCATATTTTTTCTGTCTATAAGATGCCCCCATGTATAAGACAGCCCCCGCTTTTCCAACCCAAAATTACAGTTTCCCAACTGTGGGGTTTATTTTATTTTATTTATTTATTTATTGGGCTTATATACCGCCCGTCTTCCCAGGGGAACTCCGGGCGGTTTACAACAAGACAATATAAGCAATAACAGGCAATTGAATAAACAATTAAGCAAATAACAAAAACAAACTAAACAATTAAAATAGCAGTTAAAAATAGCAGATGGCGGGAAGGGGAATAATAATAATAATAATAATAATAATAATAATAATAATAATAATAATAATAATAATAATAATAATAATAATAATAATAATAATAATTTAGTCACCAAATGCCTCCCGGAAAAGGAGAGTTTTTAAGGCCTTCCGGAAGGCTGGCAGGGACGCTGCTCGGCGCACGTCAGTGGGGAGTTTATTTATTTGTTTATTTTAAAATTTATATACTGCACCAATTTTCCCAAAGGGAACTCTGGGTGGGTTCTGTCTTCAGCGTACATCCGTGTATAAGACAACCCTCAATTTTAGACAAAAATATAGTTTTATACACAGAAAAATGTTGTGCATAGTCTTGCTATAAATGGAGAAAACAAGAACTGTTTCTGTGTTAGTTTGCCACCATATTTATTGACTTGTCTGGAGTTGAGTTCTCACTGGAAAAAATATCTGAATTCCCCCCACCCTGTCCCACCTTCAACTGATCTTGAGCTGAGGGAGTAATACATTGCACATTACTCAGCAGCAGGACTAGTGTTACAGATTAATCCTATATTTATTTGGAAAGAGATTCAAGTAAATCTACTAATCTCAGTGGCATGTAAATGTGCATAGGGATTATCGCCATCAGTTTGGGTGTAAATCACTTTGGAAACACCAGAGCTTATGTCTGTGCTGGAGACGTAGACTTTCTTGAAATGTTGAAGTCAACGGCGGTGATGAGAGACACTATGTTCTCGGGGGCTGTTTGCTTTGATCTTGGGACATTTAATGTATGCAATACTGTTTCCATCTCAGACCTTCACTCATTTTAAAACTTTGGCAACAAAGAGTGCTCCATTCCTACTTTGTGTATAAAAAAGTACTTTGTCCTATGGGACATTTGAAAACATAAATGGTTGAGTTGGGTAGGAGCAAAATAGTGAATATGCTGCAGGACCTGATAGCATCCTAGGTCGGGTGATTAAGGAGTGGGCAGACCAGCTGGCTGGGATTTTTACTGATATCTTTAATTGGTCCTTATCCCAGTCTATTATTCCATCTTGTCTGAAGGCTTCCATTATTGTCCCTTTGACAAAGAAGCCTTCTATCAACAACCTTAATGATTATAGACTAGTGGCACTTACCTCCATCATTATGAATTGTCTTGAACAACTAATCCGACAGTGCATCATTTCCTGTCTTCCGGATACATTTGATAGCTTGCATACAGAGCGAATAGATCTACAGAAGATGCCACAGATACTGTCTCTAATTCACTTGGAGCAGTGGGGGACCTCTATAAGGATGCTCTTTGTAGATTTCAGTTCCGCATTTAATACAATTATACCTTACAAACTGGTATCTAAACGCAAGGATCTTGGATTCTCCTATTCCATCTGCTCTTGGAATATGTGCTTTCTATCACATTGCTCTCAAAGGGTCAGACTGGAGACTACATTTCGTCAGCCCTTATTCTTAACATGGGTACTCCACAGGTTTGAGTGCTGAGTCCATTATAATGTCCATCTGACAAGATAGAGGCATGAGATGGCATGTTAAGCACAGGTCTGGAAAAGATGAAGGATTGCAGGTGGGAAATGTGAACAGGAGAGGGCAGACATGACAAGGTGCAATGGCAAGAAAAGGCAGCTACTTGCTTAAGCCCACTTAGAAAAGAGGGATACAAGCACAGACTAGACTGATCTTGTCAAACGCTAATCTCTTACTTGCAAGCGAAGTTCTTATCCAGTTTCACAACTCTTCCCTCTTGGGCCCTCCTATACAATGCCTCAACGCTGAAGGCTTCTGCCTGCTTCTTTCTGCTCTCATCCCTTGGGAAGGGAGTGGGGCTCAGTCATCACTGAGGGTTTCTGAGGTCATACTATGCTTGGCAGGGCAGGGCTTTGAATCTGATTATGAGCTGTGTTTCTTAAGGAGCCCTGGGATCATATTCCTGAGTTAAGAGGCAGAGCTTCGGAAAATTATTTACTACTCCCAGCATTCAGTCTGCAGAGGCTATTCCATTTGTGAATTTCGGAGTCCCGTAGTTCAAAAAAGCACTTCAAACCGCATAAAGAGATTGAATCCACATTTGAAACGTGCCATTTGAAATTTTCTGCAATGAGGCTCCAGGCCATGTAAACAAGTTGGGTGTAGACTGCAGGGATGTGATTCAATGGCAGAAACACAGAAGAGGGTGGCCGGTGTGGAGGTTGGAGGAGGAACAGAAGAAAGGAAAAGGTGTCAATAGTGGTGTGGGTGGAAACCATCTGGGCAAATAAATTGCACCAGTGTGTCCTTAGGAAGAGAAAGAAAAGTTGGAGCGGGGTCCTGGAAAATGGGCAGAGCACAGGCAACCCTTCGGTTGCCATTTTGGTGTTCTGTTACAATAGTAAAATTATGATTAGTCACACAGTGGTGGCGACCATTTTGTGACTGACAGCCTCGCTTTTCGTAATTTTATGTGGAGCTTAGAAGCAATGGCACAATGCATAATTTGATATCTTTGGGGTAAACAAGGTGAGAAGAATGTGAAATACAGTGGTACCCGTGTTATGTAATTTCCATGTTACATAACGAAGTCCTTCAGAAGCAATGGGTCATTTATGATTTTTTAAAGCAAAAAAAACCCCAGTTTATGCCTTCCCCCCAAAGAACTTCATTTCCCAGGATGCAATGCGCACCATTCAGATCCAGTTTACATAATTACAGATCAACATCATAACTCGAGGTACCACTGCAATGTAATGTCTGGTAGAGTTACACTGTTCTAAGCACAACGAACCATGTTTTATTTCTTAGTCTTAAAACACTGCTGGGAAGAATTGAGACAATTTTTGTATTTTCAAGTGTATTCCTGAAAAGAAGAATAGAATCATAGAACAGTGAAGGCCATGAATAGGGAGGACTTTATAAGGCCATCAACCGCAACCCCCCACTCCATGCAGCATAATGAAAATGAAATTAAAAAGCAACAGCTTAGCATCTATGTAGAGCATAGAATGAATGAATACCTTTTATAAAGTAACTCCTAATAAGAAATGGAATGATTTTATTAAGATCCAAGGTCAGGTTCTGTGTGTCCAAAGAACTATCAATATACCAGATGTGGCAGTGGCCCCCCAAAAGTTCGGGGACCCTTGGTTTAGAGCCACTGTAATACGATTCTACACCATTGCTCTTCAACCCCTTGTTGGATCCAGCAAATGTGTCCCCATTAGTGGCAATCAGCATCGGAGCTGGCAAAACAGGCAAATACTAGTGGGGAGGTGACCTCGTATGTCAACGTATGGCCTATAAAAGTACAACAGCCTCTGGGAGAAACCAATATCTGGTAGCAACCCTGACTGATTGCATCAAAAAGCTGCAGAAGGAGGCCGATTAAAATCCTTATCTAACTCCTCTCAGCACAAAAGCTCCTCCTAGTTCCCATGACAGTGACTCAGTGAAGGGCATG
The DNA here is from genome assembly GCA_037367245.1 of Phrynocephalus guinanensis. Taxonomy (NCBI): domain Eukaryota; kingdom Metazoa; phylum Chordata; class Lepidosauria; order Squamata; family Agamidae; genus Phrynocephalus; species Phrynocephalus guinanensis. The sequence continues at coordinate 145,379,155 of CM074733.1, forward strand.
CAAAGAACTTCATGGCTGAAGGTTCGAGCCACCTGCGTTTCCTATCTAACAGTCCATCCATGTAATCACTTGGAGGCAGCCCACAGCTTTTTTTCCTCAAAACTTTATAGTATTTGACAGCTCAAACATTCCTGTTGAACAGAGCAAACATGCCCCACAAGTTTTTAATTTTTAAGAACTTTTAAGTCTTTATGCAAAATGCAGTGAACTGTGCTACCTGGAGGACTCTCAGGTTTTACTGCATTCAGGCCAGAATTCATAGCTTTTTCAAAGGCTTCCAGGAGTGGCAGCAGTGTTGGTCAGTTGTAGTAAAAGAATCAGCAAATACTGTGCTGTCTTTAACAGTATTATTTGGCTTAAACCAGGCGTGCCCAAAGTCCGGCCCAGGGGGCCAAATCAGGCCTGTCAGGCCATTCTGAGCGGCCCGCGGCTGGCTGGCCCGCCCCTCCCTCCCCCTCCTTTGTCCCATGTTTTTTTTTTAAATCTTCTGCCAACACTGACATCGCTGGGAAGCTTGGGTGGCTGGGTGGACGGGCGGTCTGCCGCCACCGGCACCGCAGGGGAAAAGTGTGGGGGTGGGCAGGCCAGCGGGCCTCTGCCACTGCCAAGGAGTTTTGGGGTGGGCTGGCGGGCGAGCCGTTGCCACCGCTGGGGAGTTTGGGGGGTTGCAAGGTCACACAGATCACCTCCTCCAAGGGGCGACCTGTGGCCACGGCTCCCTGTGCTTCCTTTGGTCCCCACCTTCCTTCTTTCCTCCCTCCCTTGGTCTCGACCTTCTTTCCTTCCTTCCTCCCTCCCTCCGTCCCCACCTCCCTCCCTCCCTCCCTTCCTTGTTCCCCACTTTCCTTCCTTCCTCTCTTGGTTTCCACCTCCCTCCCTCCCTCCCTTCCTTGTTCCCCACCTTCCTTCCTCCCTTCCTTGTTCTCCACCTTCCTTCCTCCCTCCCTCCCTTGGTCCCCGCCTTCCTTCCTGCGGGTGGGTTGCAAGGGGTCAGTGGGTGGGGCTTATGGGTCAGTGGGTGGGGCTTGCAGTGGGGTGGCAGGGTCAGGGAGCAACCGGCCCCTGACACATTCTCAGCCACCAAATCTGGCCCTCCTTACAAAAAGTTTGGGCACCCCTGGCTTAAACCTTTGAGGACTGTAGTCCACTTCATCAACTGCAATGGGCTGAGGCCCATGGAAGCTTATGTCAAATGCAACTTATTTGGCTGTAACATGCCGGAAGACTCATTGTGTATCATTTTCAAATACTATCCATGATAGTCACAGTGAATGTCATGAGACTGATAAATTAAACCAAACAGACGTTCCATGCTTCTTCCAGTTGCAGCACACATTTCCTTCTCTATAGTACATTCTCTCCTTTACTGTTGGACAGAAAAGGGGTAATTAGGAATGACAGCCAGACTCCTAGGGGGAAAAAATCTGAAATGAGGACAAATCTGGCTATACCCAGTAGTACCTTGTATAAAGGAATTAATTCGTTCCAAATGAAATTATGTTAAGCAAATGTTCCTTTATACAAATTTCCCATAGGAAAGCATTGAAAACAGAGTAATCCCTAATCACAACCATTTTTATGTTGTACGGATTCGCCCCATAGGAGATTCTGTTAAGCAAATTTCCCCTATCTCCGGAATTCTTTATGTTGTACAGATTTTATGTTATACAAACTGTTTGTTATATGAGGGTCCACTGTACTCCCTTTAGGTGTGTGTGTGTGTTCTAGGCTCCTCATCAAGATTTGAAGCCAGTGTAACAGAATCTGGTCAAAAGTTGTGAAAAGGCTTATTGGTTACGGTCCAAATGGCTACTCAAACAACAAGCTTTAAAGCTGCAGCATACAGAAGTGGAAGGACTTCCCAGTTATCCTTTTTTAAAAAGAGGTTTGATATTTATTGGTAACTGTGGGAACCAATGGCTGAAATCCTGTGGTTTAGGATCGTATACTACAGTAGGCCTATACCAGTGATGGCGAACCTATGGCACGGGTGCCAGAGGTGGCACTCGGAGCCCTTTCTGTGGGCACCTGACACCGCCCCTTCATAGCCACCTGTATACAGGTTAAATTACTGTATTGGCACTTTGCAAAAAAAAAAAAAATAGTGGGCACTCGGTCTCAGTTACCATCACTATGAATCTGTGGTGGTTTTGGTGAATAAACTCCTCTATAAATTCCATTGATTCAAAGGGGGCGGGGCAAGTTCAACTTGCTATGTGAGTCACAAAGAAAGCAGGCCCATTTGAATTAATGTGAATAAAAGAAAAAGAGGACAACATGTAGAGCAGGCTGTTTGTCCACTGTAAAGTGACTATGTCTTTGAGAGACTCAGCACCTCAACCTGCCCAGGAATTTGCAACTGATTTAGTGGCAAAAAATGTTCATGAGTGGGTACCCCCAACATTGCACTATTTCTTCAAATACTCTGTGGGACAACTCTCACTTGGGCAGGTGTTTTGTGAAACGACACAGAGAACTGCTAATTGGTTTCCTCTCCTGAGGCAAGAATTGCTATCAGATATATGTGACATAGTATATACTGTATTCCCAGAAGTGGGTGGTGAGAAGCAGGAGAGAAAGAGTGCCCTCTTATTTGTTTATATGATACATTGCTGTTGTGTTGTTGATGGCTAGGCAACACATCAACTTCATTCTGAATGCTCCGAGTATCATGAAAATGGTTAACCATACCAAAAACTGAACATCCAGTCACTGGCCAATGGGAGGTTTTGAGGGTCACAAATGGCTATTTTCACACTCATCCCCCCCGCCCCTCGACAGTTTGGGATTGTGCGTTGGCTTTCAAAAATCCAGGGGTGAGAGAAAGTACTCATGGGGCCAGCAAAATTACCCAGCCTTCTCGTGGAGGGAAGCTGACCCAGGCAGCATCTTCTGAAGGCACCCTAAATTCATACACCTGCTAAAATTGTCAACAATTATTTTGTCACCCTCGCACTAGAATGGTTGCGCAGCAGCCGCACCATCTTCTCAAGAAAATAAAGCAAGAAACAGTGGTGCAATAATACTGACTACTATACAGGCAATTACCAAGTATGGAAGGTCTGTGTAAGTAAGACATCTTTTCTCTCACTGTGTTTATAGCTACAGTGTTATACGTGATTGTCTTCATCCCACGGCAAACTGATTGGAATTCTAGATTGCCTGTGAAACATCCACCTTTGCTATGTCCACATATTATCAATCCATAGCCAAGAGGTATACTTATCCGTCATTGCAAATGGAAGTTGGTAAGCCCAACCACTTTCATTTCAGGGCCAACTAAGTGAGGGGAAGGGGTCTACAGATCTAAAACCTCAACCCTTAGAGTAGTCTCCCACTAGTACCAACAGCAAAGGAGTTAAGATACTGTTTTTGGAAAGACTCCATTGTCATAATCACAGAATTATAGAGTTGGAAGGTGCCTAGGAGGCCACTGAGTTCAACCCCTTACTCAGGACAGAAAAACCTTCATTTTTTGCAATCTGAAATGCACATGTTAAGAGATACAATGGGAAGCAATATGTCAATGTTGTTCTACCCTCCCTGCACCCCCCCTGGGAAGGGAAAGACACACCCACTATTTCTGATTGCAGATAACAGGGCAACCCCCGCTATTACTCTAATCAGAAACAGCAGGGCCTCTATGTCCTGCATTCATGACTTAACTATCTCTTGCAACAAATGGCTCAGATCAGATAATGGCTTCCATTGAATGGTGAAAGAACAAGATCAAAGGCTGTCCCCATCTGAAGCATTATTTTTATATCATTTGGACTGCAGAATGCTTATGTTTTGGTTTACAAAACCCTCCATGGCTTGGGACCTGGATATCCGGCAGAGCGTATTTCCCAAAAGTCAGAGCTGGCCCAGCCAACCTAAGCTTCCATGGCCTCTTGCCGTGTAGTTGCTTTGGTTGACTTGCATTATTGTTTTTTTAAAAAAATCTTTATTATCCTTTTAAAAAATTCATTGTGCACATGTTGTACATTGACAATAAAGTTATTATTATTATTATTATTATTATTATTATTATTATTATTATTATTATTATTAGTTCTTTATATAATGCATAAATAAATGCATAAATGCATAAATGCATAACTGCATAGATAGATAGATAGATAGATAGATAGATAGATAGATAGATAGATAGATAGATAGATAGATAGATAGATAGATAGATAGATAGATAGATAGATAGATAGGGTCTCTAAGACTATGGGGGGTGGGGGCTTTGTTAGGATAAAAGATCCTAAGGCTTGCTAAAGGTTTTTAACATGAGAGGCTATCCACTCACTTGGTACCTATTATTAATCCGCATTATCTATACAAATTTCCACTATGTGGTAGGCAAAGGAGTAAATTATTAACACAATGCTTTGCGAGCCTGCAGTTAAAATCATATACTCAGCCTCACCCTACAAAAACTGTACGTGTGGAAAATCCCTATCCTCTGTTTATAGTTAAAAGAAAACATCCTCTACCAATATGACAAATAGTGAAGAACCTGTTTATAGAAGAGCTTGCTCATTTGAAAAAAGCGTAAGAGAAGATTAGTAGGACAGGCTGGGATGGATTTTTATTCTAACTATTATTAATATTTTCTATTTAACAACAAACATACATTGAGAGGTAACACAGTATAAATCATTTTATTTGTATTTACAAGGTTCTCTTTTTTTTTGCTTGTTTACCAGGACACCCAGTGTCATTTATAAACATTTCCATGGTAGTATGTACAAAATGAAACAAAACGAGGAAAACAGAGCTGAACTATAATACTCTCATATACAGTTTCCCTACCAGAGATACCCAAACATGGAAAAGTAATTATGCATTTACACTTCCATATAAGTATGGGTAAGCGGTAGAACAGTGATGAACAAAGTGGCCACCCAGATGTTGTGGGCAGCTGACTACTGCCTACTGCTGATGGGAGCTGAAACCAAAACATCTGGGGGACTGTGCTTTGTCCAATGCCAGCTTACATTAAAGTCAACATGGTCTGCAGTAGTTTACGAACCATAGCAAAATGTCATCTTTTAAGAAGTCCTCAACATGTACTTTCTATCAAAATACTATAGCACTGACCCAGGCCGTTAAAATCATACAGCAAGTCTGACTGTTCCATTGAGACACAAATATTGCATAAACAAATGGTGAAAAGTAGAAATAGACATGAACCAGTTCATCTTAGTTCGTAACGGCAGCGGGACGGGTGTTGTTGTTCGCCTCCCCGGCTTCTCAGCGTCAAACAGCCACTAACCTGGCCTAGTTTGCTGGTTTCTGGCAGCTTATCCACTGATTTTTCCCCCCAGTCCTGGCAACAAGCACAGGCTTCTCTGCCCTTCCCTCTCGCTTGATTGCCCACTTAGACAAACGGGCAAGGCAGAGAAGCCTGAGCTGTAGACAGGAGTGGAGAAACCAGTTGAGAAGCTGCCAGAAGCCAGTAAATATGGACCTGGTGAATGGCCAAGGAGAGGAGCAGCAGCACCTGTGCTGCTGCTGCCTTTATGAATCGAAAGGAACCAGTATGTGCCCATCTCTAGTGAAGAGTTTTTAGCTGATCCCACAAACTTTTGAGAGGCCAGACCGATTCGTTTAAATAGGACCATCCTCTGCCTAGAAGAGTATAATGTATTTTCATTAATATTCGTAAAAACTAAACTTTATGTATCACTTTGTGCTCCGGGTTTTTTTTTTTTATCATCAGAGTTTGAAAAAGCAGACACATCTAAATCTTCGCCACTGTTGCACTGCTCGTATAAAGTCTGAAATTTTAAAAAAAGAAACAAATTAAGTATCACATGCCACCTTTCTTTCCAGAACTGTTTTCAGGGGGAGGAAGCAGGCACAGAACGATTTTCTAGATAATTTGCTTTACTCCTTAAAGTACACACATTTATCTGCCTTTCTTAATATTCACATTCATCCACCTTTCCCAAACTGTTCCTCACCATTCGTCACTCTCATTCACTCCTTTTACCACTCCTTTCTTTCCACAGCAGAGGTTAAATATTGAGATAAAGCCAGCAGTATACATATATCTCATAAGAGGTATATAACATTAAAAATAGATATTCCTTAACACACACTACTGGCTCGAATGCAATCATTACGATGCACAGAGAGTCATCTTCCTCAGTGTCAAGGCTGAAACCATGAATCAGTTTCTACTTGTGACCCCTTTTTTGTTGAACTGCTTGAAAGCAGGTAACAAACCTGGCAGTACTCATGAAACCAACTACGTATTTTAGGGGAACAAAAGACATAGGTTCCATCTAAATAAGATCCAGCACCTCCACCAGAGGAGCTAAATTTCTCAAAGGCATCTACCAGATTTGCAGGACATACATTATACCACTAACTGGGTGTATTTTATACTCCTTATTTTATTTTTATATATCTGATTTCATTTGTTCTCGTGCTTCTTTGAATATAATGTGGCCACAAAACTATCCTGTTCTAATCTATGTCACTTCCTATGGTATCCACTATCGTCAAAAGAATAGGTTGCTTACCAGTAATTCGAGTTCCTCAGGTGGTGATCAAGGAATTCAGACATGTGGGTTTCTCTGCATCTGTGCAGAGATCTTCAGAACATTCTAGAGCCTGGAATTGTTTGTTAGCCCATACTACCCACCTGGCTGCTAGTTCTCTGTTCCTCCAGTCTGCCAGGATGCACTTGTGTGACAGACTGAGAGGATAGGAGAGTTGTTCAAAGGCAGAGATGACCACTTAAAAAACTACAATTACGGGTAAGCAACCTGTCCTTCTTCTTTGTGGTCACTGTGAATCACACAGTTGGGTGACAGGCAAGCTTACTGGCTGGTCAGATGTCACCCCAAAACATAAGAAACGACTGCTTTGCCAAAAGCAGCATCTAGCTTTCCTCTCACGTCCAATATATAATGCTTGGGTTGAGACCCTGTTGATGCTTTATAAATGCTCCTCAATTGAACATCTTTAAGGAATGCTGTAGGAGCAGCAGTTTCTCTTTAAATGTCCTTTCAAAACTGTGGACACAGTTTTTTCAGCTATTTGGTAAGTCAAGATTATTATGTTCATTTATCTATATGAATAAACATTGGGGCACGTCACTTCACCCTTTCCAGATCCTTGGTGACTGGCTGTCTAGAAGACTTCCAGAACTGTTGAGTTCTGGATGTGTGAAAAGCAAGTACTATTGTAATCCAATTGTTTTGTCTAAATCCAAAACTGGAGATGGGAAGAAAACAGACAATATTATAGGGTTGACTGAGGTGAAAATCCAAAGCCACATCAAGCAGGAATGCCAGATCAGGGAACATTATCACTTTGTCCTTATAGAACTTCTGAAAAAGTGGATCACATTGAAGGGCATACAGCAAACTATTCTCTCAAGCTGCCGTGACCACAACTAAAAACACTATCTTGTAGGGTAATACTGTATGGTTAGAAGTATATGTACGATATGATTTATCCCCATGCATTCCCTGGTCTCCATAGAGGGGACATGGTGGAAAGGGAATTTCCGGGCTGGATAGATATGTTGCATTGTGCCATAAAATATGTAGAGCGTACTCCCTCTTTAGTCAGCACTTGGGCATGATGCTGTTTGTTATGCCTCTTATGAGAAGGAGACGCCTTCTCCTTGAGAGTGGTAACTGAATCAGAGGAAAGTGGAAGAGATGTAGCACAGTATGGAGGCAATTTGTCAGTCTGTGTGTCCTTTCGGGTTCCACAACATAAAGAAGACATACTTAGGTCCCTTTCTGCAAGCTGGCTCCACTCTATTGAGTGATTAAATACTGGTTACTGAGCGTGTGGTACCTCCGCCTCAGCGGCTGATTTGATATATATCAGATCTTTAATCTCCTTGTCCAAGAGATTGAGGATGAGATGAAGAATGTGAAGATGGTGTTTCAGAAGTTGGTTTCACCTTGGGGTTCCTTGTTCTTTGATGGTCTTTGGATTTGTCAGTTGTGTTATCTATAAGAGCTGCCTTCTTGCTCTTTCTCTGAACCAAGGGTGACATCAACTTAAACACATACTTCAACTTCTGTGTCAAAGGTCTCTCCTTGTTTTTGAGGGTCAGGTTTGGTGTGTAGGATCTGAGACTTGTAATGGAATGTCACAGGGTTCCCCCAATGCAGACTCTGTTTGAACTGCCTCCATAAGGGTATGGTTTGATGAAGTTTTTAAAATCAAAATTGGTGGAACAGAAGTAGCCTTGTCTGGTGATGGTATTGACTGCTTTTAGCCATTTCTCCCTAAGAGAGAACTTCAGCTACGATTGTCTCTTCTTTATGACTACTTTAGTGAACTTTTTCAAAACTGACACAATTCCAAATCTCAGGCCCTTATGAAACCAGCACAAATATTTAGAGTGTCGGTCAGTGAGCGAGATCTTGTTGGAGCAAATGATGCACATTTTGAATGGGCCCTATGAGGAATGGATGGGGAAGGACCAACAAACACAGCTAAGAACTATGGGAAATTATACAAATGGGAGTTAAAATATAAAGGCACTAAAACGCTCCCAAGATGCTACCTCACTGGCAGTGAAAAGGATCCGAGGGATAGCAGAGCCATGGAGATCATAGCAGAACCCCAAATATGTGATTCACAGACACCATGAAGAAGAAATTAACCTTTTCCCTTTTTAAGACCTACTACTTTAGCAATAATATATTTCTTCTCCCACTACATCTTCTTCTCTGCAACTACTGCCCAATTCTCAATACCATTTCTCATTGTAGATCTGCCATACCAATAGATTTCTCTTGTCCAAGAATTGTGCGAACAAGAATTGTGTCACTTCATTGCTAAAGGTTCTAACAATTATGTTGCAAACTGTGTTACTGTTTAAAAACATTACTTACTCTAGCAGCTCTAGAAATTGAGTTAGGTGAGTTCAAGCCAATCAGATGACCAAGGATACGCTTCATTTCCTCTGTCATTCCTTTTCTATCAGAATTCCCTGCAAAATTAGAAGTTTGGTTATTGTTGCTATGAACAGGTGCTATTTTCTATGGAAATCTGGAGACCCTTTGAGGCTAATAGTTATGCTTTGGTCTGTGAAAACGTTAGCAGATGGAATTGTAGTGGGCAGTCTCAGCCATGAATATGCATTACTTAGGAGGATCTACGTATTTGCATATCCAATAGAACAGCTAGTAGGTTGTGCCAGCGTGTATATATACCTTTGTACGTGCCTGATTTAGTTAGACAGGGATATGTAGAGACAGGGCCAAGAAGATGTAAATATCTAGTCAGATAGGGAATGCTGAATGTAAAGTTATAGACAGACAGGGAAATGATGAGTGTATAGATAGGAACCTGGCAGGATATAGTGTAATTGCTGAATGTACCTAATTTTATTGTTTCAATAAGCTACTCTTATTTATTCTTTCGAAATGAACATAACATGTGAGACTCCATGATTTCAGTAAAACACTCAGATCAAACAGGGATAACTTTAAAAGGTGGCAGCGTAAACACCCTAGCTTGTGACACGAATGAACAGAGGTTCACTTTTATTTTAAAATAAACTGTATGAAACTAAGTGACATAGCAAAGAAATTTTTTTGAATACAAAGCTAAAGTTACCTGTTAGTGAATTGGATTGGATATGCACATAAGGATGAACCAACAACTCAGAGACAGAGATTCTTTGTTTGGGATTTCTTACTAAGCAACGCTGGAGGGACAAAAAAAAGACGTAATTGCATGAGTCTCAAAATCAAGCTTTCAAAAAGACAGACTGAGATTTCTAAAGAATGCTTTTAAACTTTTTCATATTTAACATACACTTATAGCAATGCCTGCAGGTAGAGACATATATGCGGGAGCCCCACAAGCCCAAAAGAGCCCACCTCCTTGTCTTACTGGGCTGGGAAGGATTCTGTTCCGGGAAGTCTGGCAAAGGGGGCAGTGGGCCTGTTATTCCGCTGACTCACTTGTGTGCCTACTAAGACTGTTCTCTAAGGCAGGGGGCATTGTCAGGCCACACCACTCATGCCAGGAACCTGGATCTGTAGATCCGTATTTTTCCTCAAGTCCAACCTGCCATTGCTGGGATTTAAGGAGCCCCGTGGCGCAGTGGTTAAAATGCCTGCACTGCAGCCAAAACTGTGTTCACGACCTGGGGTTCAATCCCAGATAGCCAGCTCATGGTTGACTCAGCCTTCCATCCTTCCGAGGTTGGTAAAATGAGTACCCAGCTTGCTGCCGGGGGGGGGGGGCAATGTGTAGCCTACTTAATTAAACTGTAAATCGCCCAGAGAGTGCTTGAAGTGCTATATATAAGCAGAACACTTTTCTTTTTAAGGGCATGACACCCTCTGCTCACCATACTAGATCTGCCATGCTTCAGTCTGCTTCCCCCTCCTTCTGCCTCTTTCCTTCTTACAAATGCTCCTCCAAGATTGTGATTACTCACTCAAGAGTGCTGGGCCCCATGCTCTTGGCACAGTTCCGACCCATCGGAAGCTATCCGCTGCTCCCATCTGCCTGCCAGTGCTGCCTAGGGTACTTGACCACTCCACAGTGCATTCTGCCCTTTGCTTCCTGGAGCTGGCATTTCCCCTTAGCATTGCCACTGGTCAGGGTTTAATCCGTATGCCCTCTGGTGTCTAGGCACTACTAGCTGTTGGTGCATACTCCTTTAGTTTGCCACGATTGCTAGCAAATGTTTGCCTGATCATTTGTTTTAAAGGGAAAATAATGAATATAGGATTCATACTGACTTTAAAGGAGTTTCAGATATCTGGAAAGTCCAAATTTTTAAAATTTCAAACCCAAAAGGCTGGAATTTGGGCTAGGACAGGAAGGTGTATGGGGGCAGTTGTTTCATTTCCCCCCTCCATGTTAGTACTGGGGAATGGATAAAAGACTAACCCTAGGACATAATAGCCCTATATTTTCAGTTTTCAAATTAAGAACATAAGAACATAAGAAGAGCCATGTTGGATCAGGCCAAGGGCCCATCTAGTCCAGCTTCCTGTATCTCACAGTGGCCCCACCAGATGTGTCTGGGAGCACACGAGACTAGATATCTGTCTCCTGATGCCACTCCCCTGCATCTGGCCCTTGAAGTACCCCAGTTTTAAGCCTGGAGATTACACATCTCCATCATGGTTTGTAACCTGCGATTTCCTCCAGGAATCTGTCCAATCCCCTTTTGAAGGCATCCAGGCCAGATGCCATCACCACATCCTGTGGCAGGGAGTTCCACAGACTAACAACGTGCTGGGTGAAATAATATTTTCCTTTGTTCTTACTCCCCCAGCCCTCAATTTGAGTGTATGTCCCCAAGTTCTGTTATTTTGAGAGAGGGAGAAGAGCTTCCCTCTATCCACTTTACTCATGCCCTGCATTATTTTGTACGTCTCAATCATACCCCCCTTAGGCCCCTTTTTTCCAGACTAAAGAGCCCAAAATATTTTAGCTTTTCCTCATAAGGTAGGTGCCCCAGTGCAGTAATCATTTTAGATGCTCTCCTTTGCACCTTCTCAAGTTCCACTATATCTTTCTTGAGATGTGGTGACCAGAATTTGTACACAATACTCCAGGTGTGGCCTTACTATCATTTTGTATAATGGCATTTTAATGTTGGCTGTTTTATTTTCAGTCCCCTTTTTGATAATCCTTAGCATGGAATTGGCCTTCTCCACTGCTGCCACACACTGGGTAGACACCTGAACTTAAGAACACACCTTAATATATTTAAAATAATGAACAGTCTGATCCTAACATCTAACTCTCACTAAGGTAGAAACTGTGCATTTGGACTGCAACTTCAGACTGCATGTGGGGTCTCACATGGCCGCTCTTTCCTTGCACAGGAAAAAATATAATTGAGTGTAAGTATAGCCGAAGAACAAATGAAAATAACCGAACAGTAAAGATTCTTTGTGTAAAGAATTTTGTTGCCAAAATATGAGTTGTTTTTACACAAGCAAATTATTCAGTCATATACAGTAACTCTACATTTGATGAATCTGAATGAGAATATGTGGAAGGCAAACCGACATAGCCAAAGTATAAGAGTTTGGCTGCAGATGATCAAAGAAGCTTCTGGAATATGGATTTTTAAACTGCAGCTCCCCCTCTCCCCAAATCTCTAGAGGGAGATCATCCTCTACTTGACTTTGAGCAACTCTCCTCACCTAAGCCCATCTGGAGGGCAGCTACTGGGCAGCAATGATAGCTGAAGGTGACACTGGTGGTCTTTTGCAGACAAAGACAGAGTCACTCAAACTAATAATGCACAGAAGGGAATGATAAACCACTTCTGGACCTTTCTAACCTTGAAAACTCTATGATGAGAAAGTCTAAAATGAAACAGGAGATAGTGCCAGAAGATGAGACTCCAGGTCAGAAAGCAGTCAGTGTTTTGCTCTCATTGGGGACGAGCAAAGGACAAGCACGAATAGTGCTATTACTATTGGTACAAATAGATTAAAGGTACAAGGACATCTAAGGCTGATGTGTACAGAGGTGAAAAGAAAGGCTGACACATACAAATTGAGCATTGAATAAATATGAATCAAGATAAACTGGAACCATAAAGCAAGTCATAGAATGTTTAATTATTGCAATGCTTGGTGTCAGTAACTAAAATGAACTGGATTGGGATGTGATTAACTCAGAAGAAATGTAGTAGCTCTAATGCTAAGGCAAGATGTAGCACAGGAATAGCAGGTATAATGCAAAAACTGGCTGAATTATATCAGACTCTGGAAAAAACCCATGAATGATGGTTATCATCATTCTAGCCTATGCTCCAGATACAAATGCTGAAGAGGAAACTAAAAGCTTTTATGCAAGCATCCATGAAGAAATTGATCAGACACCAAAACAGGATGCTTTTAATAACAAATGATAGTAATGCAAAAGTAGGAAACAGAACCAAACCAAATATTGTTAGAAAATTTGACCTAAGAAGCAAAGCAGAATAAAAACTTACAGAGTTTTCTGTTTATTACACAACATGCTTCAAGCAATCCAACAGATGACTGATTCACACATGGACATCATCAGGCCAAACTAGAAACCAAACAGACTGTACAATAGGAAGCAGGAGATAGAGGTGTAGTGTCTCTGCCAAAATAGGAGCAGATTGGGGTACTGATCATGTACTATTAATATCAATATTAGAAGAACAGGGAAGAACACTAAATGAAACGGAGTAGGAAAATAGAATTTTAACAGCATTTCTGATTATTTTAAAATCTAAATGAAGAAAAGATTTGGATTGCTAAAATCAAATGACTGAAAACCAGAAAAACTGTGGATTAAAACGAGATCCAGCAATACCTTGGTTTATGAGCATAATTCATTTGGGGAACATGCTTGTAAACCAAAACAATCTTACATTGAAGCAAATTTCCCCATAGAAAATAATGGAAACTCGGATTATCTGTTCTGGGTTCCCATAGACCACATATTGTACCCACAAAATGCCAAAACTCTCAAAAGAAGTTGGCTAAAAGTCCACATCCACACCATGGATTAGGTACCTGGCTGTGGAATCTGCTCTGTTTGGGACTAACAGCTGGATTTTACTCTGTGCTTTTAATGTGACTAAAGTGCAATTTGTAGCCCTATACACACTTGACTAGCTGCTCCGTGACTAGAAATGGTTTGGAAAAAATATGAAATATTTTTTTTTAAACAGAGAAAGAATGTTGAAAACAAATTAAATATAAATATAACTATAAATATAAAGAACTCTAACCTGCACTCCCCTTTGAAAACATTCCTGGCTAGTTCAAGGGAGAACTCTATTACTCTCTCGTCCCTCTGGTTTGGAGGCTGCCTGAGATGGAACGTTCCAGACATTCACTCATAATACAGCGGGGGGGGGAGCCACCATTGGCTCACTTGCAATCATGTGACCTGCTCCAGTTACTTCTATTGCAAGACATTGCTTTCTTTTCAAGCAAAAATTAGAAGAAATGTTTGCTTATCTTGCAAAACACTCTTAATCCAAATTACTCTTAAACCAAAGGATTACTGTATATTATTAAGGAAGAAAGCAATGAGAAAAATGTAGTAAAAAGAAAACTTGAGTACATTTTATCCCATTATCTGTTCAGTTTGCATGCAGAACATATCCTACGGAAAACTAGACGAGATTCAAGTGAAGGAGGAGAGAAAATTGGTTGAAGCAACATAAATTATATAAGATATGTGGATGACACCATCTTATTGGCAGAAAGAAGAAAAGACTTGAAACAATGTTTAGTGAAACACTGGCCAAAATCATCCCTACTTTTCTATTCCCAATCATAATGTATGTGCTGTAGAAGCTAGACGGTGAAGAAGGATGACACCAAAAAAAAAATGTTTGAAATACTGTGCTGGAAGAAAATTTCAGTGATACCCTGGACCACAGAAAGACAAGCCAAGAGGGTCCCAGATCAAATCAAGCCTAAGCTATCTCTAGAGTAAAAAATGTTGAAACTTGAGGCTGTGCTGCTCAGAGGTCATCATAAGAAGGCAGGTTTCTATGGAAAAGAAAATAATGCTAGGAAAAGACAACAATCAAACACCAGAAGGATTCACTCCCTAAAGGAAGGCCTGAGTTTACAACAGGGCTGCTGAATTGGGCTGCGGAGGCAGGAGGACGTTGTGGAAATCAATCATTCATAGAATAAGCCATAAGTCAGAGGCAACTGAATGGCAGTCTACATAAGAACATAAGAAGAGCCATGCTGGATCAAGCCAAAGGCCCAAATGTGTCCGGGAGTGCACAAGATTACATATCTAAGAACATAAGAAGAGCCATGCTGGATCAAGCCAAAGGCCCAAATGTGTCCGGGAGTGCACAAGATTACATATCTAAGAACATAAGAAGAGCCATGCTGGATCAGGCCAAAGGCCCATCTAGTCCAGCTTCCTGTATCTCACAGCGGCTCCACCAGATGCGTTTGGGAACGCATGAGACTAGATATCTGTCTCCTGATACTACTCCCCTGCATGTGGCCCTTGAAGTACCCTGGTTTTAAGCCTGGAGATTACACATCTCCATCATGGTTTGTAACTTGTGATGGGAGTTTTCCACCAGGAATCTGTCCAATCCCCTTTTGAAGGCATCCAGGCCAGATGCCATCACCACATCCTGTGGCAGGGAGTTCCATAGACTAACAACGCGCTGGGTGAAAAAATATTTTCTTTTGTCAGTTCTTACTCTCCCAGCCCTCAATTTGAGTGTATGTCCTCTAGTTCTGGTATTTTGGGAGAGGGAGAAGAGCTTCCCTCTATCCACTTTACTCATGCCCTGCATTATTTTGTATGTCTCAATCATATCCCCCCTCAGGCACCTTTTTTCCAGACTAAAGAGCCCCAAATGTTTTAGCCTTTCTTCATAAGGGAGGTGTCCCAGCCCAGTAATTATTTTAGTCACTCTCTTCTGCACCTTTTCCAGTTCCACTATGTCTTTCTTGAGATGCGGTGACCAGAATTGTACACAATACTCCAGGTGCGGCCTTACTATTGTTTTGTATAATGGCACTATAATGTTGGCAGTTTTATTTTCAATCCCTTTTGATAATCTCTAGCATGGAATTGGCCTTCTTCATTGCTGCCACACATTGGGGAGACACCTTCATGGAGCTGTCCACCAACACACCAAGATCTCTTTCCTGATCCGTCACGGATAACTCAGAGCCCATGAGTTGATAGATAAAGTTTGGATTTTTTGCCCCAATATGCATTACTTTACATTTGGCTACATTAAAACACATTTGCCATTTTGCAGCCCATTCCCCCAGTTTGGAGAGATCCTTCTGGAGCGCTTCACAATCTTATCTGGTTTTTACCACACGGAAAAGTTTTGTGTCATCGGCAAACTTGGCCACCTCACTGCTTATCCCTGTCTCCAGGTCATTTGTGAACAGATTGAAAAGCACCAGTCCCAGGACAGAGCCCTGGGGCTCACCGCTTTTCACTTCTCTCCATTGTGAAAATTTCCCATTGACACCTACTCTTTGTTTCCTGGATCTCAACCAGTTCTCAATCCATAAAAGGACCTGCCCTCTTATCCCCTGACTGTGCAATTTTCTCAGCAGCCTTTGGTGAGGGACTGTGTCAAAAGCCTTTTGAAAATCCAGATAGACTATATCCACCGAAATCCACATGCCTGTTGACCTTTTCAAAAAATTCTAAAAGATTTGTCAGACAAGATTTACCCTTACAGAAGCCATGCTGATTTTCTCTCAGCAAGGTTTGTTCTATGTGTTTTAAGATTTTCTCTTGGATGAGGCTTTCCACCATCTTCCCTGGGACAGATGTAAGGCTAACTGGCCTGTAGTTTCCTGGGTCCCCCCCTCCTTCCTTTTTAAAAAATTGGTGTGACATCTGCTATCCTCCAGTCCTCCGGCACTGTGGCCGTTTTAAGAGACAAGTTACATATAACCGCTAAGAGATCTGCAATTTCATTTCTCAGTTCCCTAATAACTCTTGGGTGGATGCCATCTGGGCCCGGTGACTTGTTAATTTCAATTTATCAATTAGTCCTGTTTCATGATCTGTTTCATGATACCACTCCCCTGCATGTGGCCCTTGAATTACCCAGGTTTTAGGGCTGGAGATTACACATCTCCATCATGGTTTGTAACCTGTGATGGACTTCTCCACCAGGAATCTGTCCAATCCCCTTTTGAAGGCATCCAGGCTAGATGCCATCACCACATCTTGTGGCAGGGAGTTCCACAGACTAACAATGTGCTGGGTGAAAAATTATTTTGTTTTGTCTGTTCTTCCTCTCCCAGCCCTCAATCTGAGTGTATGTTCCCTAGTTCCGGTATTTTGTGAGAAGGAGAAGAGCGTCCCTCTATCCACTTTACTCATGTCCTGCATTATTTTGTACGTCTGAATCATATCCCCCTCAGGCACCTTTTTCCAGACTAAAGAGCCCCAAATGTTTTAGCCTTTCCTCATAAGGGAGGTCCCCCAGCCCAGTAATCATTTTAGTTGCTGTCTTCAACAAAACAAAACAAAAAGAAGCCCCATCCCAATTTGTTTAGTAACCCCCTCCTCACCAGAAGTTTTTCAATATACTGTGAGCAACAGAACATAAATGAGAAAAATGCACTCCTATGAGCTTCCTTTTGTATATGGTTCTCACCGCAAAAAGCAATAAACTGTTTCACATTTACAATCCATTTAACACTTCATGTGACAAAGCAAATGCCTTATCAAAAGAAATATGAGAGGTTACCTTCAAGACATCCCGGAGATCTTCTTCTGCAATCTCAGGAAATGAGATTTCATAATTAGGATCAATTATGGCATGAAGTTTTGTGATCTGATTTGTGATGTGCTGAAATGGAGTTCTTCCATAAGTCATGCAATACAATATGCAGCCTAAAGACCAAACATCACTTTTGGGACTGATCTAAAAATATAAGCCAGAAAGGGGCGAAAAATCAAAATGCGTATTTGCTGTATTTATAATGAACATTACTTATTTAATATATTATGCATTAAGAAATGATGTGCCTGAGTTATACTACCTGATCAATGAAACCTGAGATGAATTGATGGTGTATACAGTCAAAAGCATTAATTACTGAGACAAGTAATTTGCTCATAGTTAGGTCACACTGAGAAAGATAAAGCGTTTTAAATATGCAATTGCTGTTTCATAAGTTCATTGTTTTGAGAGCAAACATTTACAATGATTTAGTAACAGATTTATTAAAACTGTTTAGGAAACTGATGCATGAGTAAAAGATCAGAAGTGGAGTACTCAGTTAAGAATATTTACATAGGCACATTACACAAACTGAACCAGAGACCAGCTACACTGGAATATTTGCATTTAAGTTTGTGCAATTCTAGCGTTCCAGCCCTTCTGCATTGTTACTCAGATCCAATTTCATCAGGACTTGACAAGTTTTTTTCTTAGTACTCTTTCTGAATCTGTACACCAGCTTCTAAAGTGAGAATATTGCAACAGTGTTTCAAAATTTCAGGAACATCAATCTCAGGAGGTAAAATGGTTGGTTTTGTCAGAGTAATCATCAATATCAATATCAGCACTAAGAGGCAACTGAATGATAATACCCTGTTTCCCCGAAAATAAGACATCCCCTGAAAATAAGACCTACTTACAGTTTTGCCCCACACTGAAATATAAGGCATCCCCCAAAAATAAGGCCTCCCCATAATAAGATAACAATAAATGTGTACCGTATTTTTCTTCATGGAAAAATAAGACATCCCTGAAAATAAGACCTAGCGCATCTTTGGGAGCAAAAATTAATATAAGACACAGTCTTATTTTCAGGGAAACACAGTATTCCACAGTACTGTATCAAGATTACTTCTAGTACAGTGGTTCCCCCACCCATTCGCGGTTCATGTACTGTGGTCTCGCTATATCTCAGGACTGCAGTATATGAAAAAAGGTCCCCTGGGGTAAGGGGGGAAAGGCCTCCCTTACTTACCCCAGGACTGGCACTGCCCCAAACAGGCCTGTGAGGGCCTTCTCAGTTCTTCTGGAGGCCCCGGAAGTCACTTACAGGTCACAGGGAGACCCTTTTGGGGCCTCCAGAAGGCCCGGGAAGGCCCTCACAGACCCGTTCGGGGCAGCACCAAGCTGGGGGTAACTACAAGCGCCCCCAGATAGGCACCCCAGGCCCAATTCAACCTGCACCTGCATATTGTGGATTTTCAATTATCGTGGGTCGGGTTGGGTCCCTAACCCCCGTGATAGGCCGGGGGGGGGTCACTGTACTATGCTTTAAATGAGTTGGGAAGAACATCAGATTCCAAGATAGATAGAGGCCCCAAAAGGCCCTCCCTACTCCCATCCGAGTTTGTGTGAACAGTTTGGAAACAAGCTGAAGCAAAGATACAGGTGATTTATTTTTTTAAACTGTAAACCGCCCAGAGTTCCAGTTTGGAACTATAACGTCCCTCTGGGAACAAGGCCACTCGTTATACATTTTTAGACATCCAATCATTAAAAATATTTTCCCCCAGTTTAAAAAGCCAGTAAGATTCATTCTCTCTTTCCCATTATGGTGAGAATATTTTACCTTTGACCTTGACTTGCCATTTTCTCCACAGGAGGACATATCTTTGATTGCCTCTGGTGGCATATAATTTACTGTGCCAACCTAACAATATAAAAATAGGATTAAAGACATTTTAGTAGCATCTAATACACTGCATTGGATTTATTTTCTTTGAAAGTGCAATTTAAAATGCTCTTGAAAAAGCAAGACTTCTGAACAAAACAAAACACAACCATGATTTTATTATTAAGTCCCCAGATTCAAGATAGGTAGGTTTCAGCAAATGCGGCAAATAAGTAGAAATATGCTCAAGTTCATCAGAAACAATTGTTCAGAAACAAAAGCTTGTCTAGTGACTCTGTAAAGTTCTGAAAACAAAGAAGTTAAGAAAACTTGACACTGTCTCCATTTGGCAGAGAACACGTTGAATACAAACAATTACAGACAATCTAATTTAATGTTGAATGGTGCAATCAGTGGCCAGAGTCCAATGCTGTACTTGCTCTCTAGATTATGTGGGCAATTCTGATGAGTGCAGAAGCCAGGACCCTCCAGGGGCTGCACACACTGCTAAAGAATAGCTAGGACCCGGAGCAATGGTTTCAAATGGTACAGTAAAAGATTCCATTTGAACATTAGGAAAAACTTCCTGAAGGTTAGAGCTGCTCAGCAGTGGAATATGCTGCCACGGAGGGTGGTGGAGTCTCCTTCTTTGGAGGTTTTTAAGCCGAGGCTGGATGGCCATCTGTCGGGAGCACTGTGATGGGGGTTCCTGCATGGCAGGTGGTTAGACTGGATGATGGTCCTTGAGGTCTCTTCCAACTCTATGATTCTATGAAAAATGAAACTGGGCATGGCTACCAGTCCACTTCCAGTTTTGAAAATGTGACATTTTTATTGTTTATTATTGCAAGGGCTCACCTAGGTCCATTTTAAAGGCAAATCAACACCACAGTGTTTCAGTAAGACAAAGAAGCCCCAATAGACTCACCTGTGAATCTTTAACAATGCTAGTCACATCTGGTTGCATTTGGTTTGCAATGCCGAAATCTATTAGTTTTAGCATTCCATCCACTAATAGAAAGTTTGCGGGTTTCAGATCACTATGAACAATACCTTTAAATTAAGATGCCTTCCGTTAGTCCAAATCAAAATGCAAATTTCAGAGTTCAAGTGCTAAGACAAATTTTCCCTTGCTCTTACACACACACACACACACACACACACACACACAGAGGGACCTGAATCATATATATCACATCCATGGGAAGGAGAACATGAGGCATCCTACACACTGTTTGAACACTGCATTGATTTTTGCACATGAATTCACATTTTCAAATTGTAAAAAGATTTGCACAAGTTGTGGATTACCCTGCCAGCCAAGATGAATTATAGTATCTAACTAAGAAGATAATGTATATGCAAACTCCCAGCCAACTAGAATCACCCCAGGTGGTACATCTTGGAGTTCTTCGTCATCTGCTTCCTTTGTCTGAATAATTAAATGCAGACTTTTCTTAAAATGTTAGGTATTGTTAAAACAGAGGAGTTATTTTTTCATCATGGACTAAAAATTAAAGACAAGGGAGCGAGAGTCCTAAGTTGTTTTCCTATTCCCCTACCAAATAATTAAAGGCAAAAGTAATAAAAAAGAAGGGGGGCTACAAAAAGAGACTGCCGTGTCTTCTTTTTTTCAGTACACCATCTCATGTCTCATTGAATCTTAAAGTGGAGTTCAGGAGCATCTTGTTCAAGTGACAAGGGGTGGGAGGGCAATGCAGGCAATGTTATGTGTGAAATTTTGGTTTAAACAAATGCTTCAAAAGTATTCATTCATTCATTCATTTGCAATGCCCATCTGACCAGTGGTCACTTGGTTCACAACAAAGTAACTGCATTTGACGTTGAAGAGTTCATGGTACCAATAGCAGTTCTTTAGGTGGAGCAAAATGAGAACAAGAAAGCAGAAGAAAAACAGGACTGAACACTGCAAATGGTCCAAAGGGCTTCCAATTGCATATATGGAAACAGAAGACAAATGGGTTTTGGCTTCCACTGATTATTATTCCATTGTCAGATGAAGCAATTCACTGTCTTCTGTTTCGAAGAAAAAGAAAGACACAAAGTCAGGGATGGGGTGTGGCAATGCCTGAAAATGTCACACTTGCTGAATTTCCAAAGGCTTTCTGGCTGCATGCAAGGAGACTAAGGCACCACAAAGGAGCGAAGACAAAAGGAACGGCTTGTGGAAGGATTTAGGAAAATATTTGCATATGGCCGGAAAAATCTTATTAGTTACAGAAGCCTGAGTAGATAACGCTATTAGTATAAACCTTTTGGGGTAATTGCCACAAGTTAGGAAATAAGCATCATCATCTGCGTTTGCATGCTAAGTTGCATGAGTCAGCATGCAATAGCAAATGTTTCCACAAATTTCATCACTTGTGGCAATTTGTCAATTTGGGATTTAAGCATCACACCATCACAAAAAAAAAAAAACACAAAAGATTTTGACCACTGTAAAATAAAACTTTATAATCCTTTATAATCAATCATAAAGAGTTGTTGAAGCACATCTAAAGAAAACAAAAAGGATACCAAAGCTCTAAATACAAACAAATCTAAGCGGCTGCCATTGCTCCAGAGTTGATCATCGTAACTTTTGTCTGGGCAGTGCAACTAGCAAGGGAACCACACTAGAACCCGTGAAATGTTTGGGAGCTGTGTTTGCTTTTATAAAGTTCTACATCTTGCCTTTGCAATAGGACCTCAAGGGCATTCAACTCTCACATATGTGCAGCACCACATGCAACTTTTATTTTTCTAGCTAAACATTTTAAAAATGTTGGTGAACTTGGTTTTATTCTACTCTTGCCATTTCTACTTTTACTGTCCTACTGTTTTATTGTTATGTTCACTCTTGATATTATTTGATATTGTTTTAACTTCTTTATATCCTTTGTGGGCTCTCCCCATGAGCAACAGTGTTAAAAGGGTTGGCTAGGAATCTTTCAAACAAAAGAAAACAAAACAAAACCAGCTTTCACAGATACCATGTTCGTGGATTGTATGGACAGCTTCTAACATATTTTTCCAGTAGCTCTTCCGCTCCCATGGATTGATTGTTTTTTTCTTTTTCAGCCAGCTATTAAGATCAATATTTCCACACTCCATCAACATGTAGATACTCTTCTCACCAATTTCACTAAAACAAGATAGTTATAGAAGTTATATTATGAGGTTGAATTTCAGAAAGGATGAGATGGGGGGTGGGATCGGTGGATTTAGAGAAGCATTTACTCACTAGTCATACAACCGGATGATCTTATCACTATGTTGCTGAAGTTTACTTAAATGAGCAATCTCATTTTTATAGCTTTCTATGGTCTGATGATCTGCGTCTTCTAGATTCACATACTTGATGGCATAAAGGTGTTTCTTTTCATCAAGAACTTGGAATACCTAGGGCAAAAATAAAAGCAGATCACAGGGCAGCTCGGTTTTGGAGGATGTGAATAAATGCTCAAAACTAAAAAGCATTCCTAACATTTACTCAAAACACTTCACTGGGCTTCAAAGCAGAAATGTAACATATACATAGAATGGGACTTTCTTAAGGACATACACACCAAAAATGTGCCCAGCTCAGCCCTCTACCCCCCAGAACTGTAGAAGTGACACAGAACAAAATTGAAGCAATCATTTGGGGGGGGGGGGAGCCAAGAAATTTTCATCACTACATAGGAACAAAATTGATATCGACACTTCCCGATTCAGAAAGTCAGACTGGGAAACCATTTTAGATGGTGACCACCCAAGATCTGAGACAACTAATCTGCCACCCTAATTCATTTCCCCTCTCTTCAATTACTTCTCAGCCAGAATAACCTACAGCCCTCTCGATCATTAAGAATGTGCCGTCCATTTCACACATGGTACTGCCATAAACTGAACATTTCTCTGAAATTTTCCCTTTCTGCATCTCAGCAGTGGAGAAAGATCATCACCTCTCATTTCATTACCAGGTTAATCATCCTGCATACATGTAATCGAAGAAGTCGGCAAAGAGACCAAAGAACTCAGCAAAACTAGCCATGGAATTGCTTGTCAGCCCCCACCAACCATTCCAGGCAGGGTGCCTCACATTTATAGGTTTTAGGGATCTTGTTGTGAACACAATTAATTTTAAAATGTTGCCATCTACAACACAAAAATGGGGACTTGGACAAGACAGTGAATGTTCTGTTATGCTTGTGACTACTGATAATGTTTCGAAGTCTAAGCTGCATCTCTGTGTTAGTTCCATTTCAAAGCAGCTCCCTGACAGGTTAACATGCATTTTAAATCTTACCTTACTTGAGCCTCCACTGCCAATTTGTTTTAACACGGAATACCATTTATCTTTAATAGCAATACATTCATTTGATGGTGTCGATGCTGAGATCTAAATAAAAAAATATAAATATACATGTAGATGAATATGTTTTAGGTGCCAAGGTGATACCCCAATCAGTGTTTCATGTAATTATTTTTGAAGCTCTACATATACTGTACATACAACCCTGTATTAAAACACTCAGTTAAAATCAAGGTGGCAAATCATTTTGAACTATAATGAGGTTTATACTGGATTTGTCAAGATACTGTAAATTAAGAAACCACCTTACATTAACAGTATATATCCATGTATTGCTGAATCTTTCACTAGGAACAGATAGTGTTTCTAAAATGCAAGTCATTGAGCAACATGAAGAGGGAAGGGAGCATTGGAATGGTTCCGTATATGTAAGTTAAAAGCAAGTTCCTAGCACCTTGTAATATCAAGAGGAAATAGGACTGGACATAACAGGGAGAGAGGAAACCAACAGGACCTCTGATGGATCCAAGTTTCATGTTTACAGAGGAACACTTCTGTGAATGAAAGGGCACCATTGGATCTAAACTGGTGTATGTTCAAATAATGTCACACAAGTAATTTCCTACCCTTGCTAATTTACCTGTTCATATCAAAATATTTAATGATATATTTAATGCAAGCCACTGGCTCACACTTGATTCATTTAACAAGAACATGATTTGACAAGTATTTATTATTATTATTATTATTATTATTATTATTATTATTATTATTATTATTATTATTATTATTATTATTATTATTATTATTATTATGCCTCAGTCTGGAATATCTTATAAATCGGGCTAATTACACTGGTGACAATGAGGCCTGTAATAAGACTTCCTGGGGTAGGAACTGGCAAGCCACCCCAGTATCCCTGCCAAGAACATCCCATGGACAGAAACAAAAGGCTAAAAGATATGACGCTGGAAGATGAGCCCCTCAGGTCAGAAGGCGTCCAACATGCTACTGAGGAAGAGCGGAGGACAAGTACAAGTAGCTCCAGAGCTAACGAAGTGGCTGGGCCAAAGCCGAAAGGACGCTCAGCTGCAGACGTGCTTGGAAGAGAAAGGAAAGTCCAATGTTGTAAAGAAATATACTGCATAGGAACCTGGAATGTGAGATCTATGAACCAGGGTAAGCTGGATGTGGTCAAACGTGAGATGGAAAGAATAAACATTGACATCTTGGGCATCAGTGAACTTAAATGGACAGGAATGGGTGGATTCAGCTCAGATGACTATCACATCTACTACTGTGGGCAAGAATCCCATTGAAGAAATGGAGTAGCCCTCATAGTCAACAATAGAGTGAGAAAAGCAGTGCTTGGATACAACCTAAAAATGATACAATGGTTTCGGTACGATTCCAAGGCAATCCTTTCAACATCACAGTAATCCAAGTTTATGCACCAACTACTGGTGCTGAACAGTCTGAGATTGACCAATTTTATGAAGACTTACAAGAACTTCTAGAATTGACACCAAATAAAGATGTTCTTCTCATCATAGGGGATTGGAATGCTAAAGTAGGGAGTCAAGAGATAAAAGGAATAACTGGCAAGTTTGGCCTTGGATTCCAAATGAAGCAGGGCAAAGGCTAATTGAGTTTTGTCAAGAGAACAAGCTGATCATTGCAAACACTCTTTTCCAACAACACAAAAGGTGACTCTACACATGGACATCACCAGATGGACAATACCGGAATCAGATTGATTATGTTCTCTGCAGCCAAAGATGGAGGAGCTCTATACAGTCAGCAAAACAAGACCTGGTGCTGACTGTGGCTCAGATCATCAGCTTCTTATTAGAGATGGGCACGACTAGGGAAAATGACGTTTTCGAGTTGTCGTGTGCCGGAGGTGGTCTGTGTTGGCTCGTTTCCGTTTTTCGCGAAACTTCGCAAAAATTTGTCGTTTCGTTTTTCGTTTTTTCGTCTGTCGTTTAACTTTTTGGGGGGATAGCGGGCTCCTGGAGGCACCTCTTTTTGGGGGAGTGGGTGCCTCCTATCCTCACCCGCTAGGGAAAGCAGGCTCCTGGAGACCCCTCATACATGGGGGTCTCCTCTCCTCACCTGCTGCAAAAGGGCATGCATAGCCATATGGCTATGATTGCATACCCAGTTGCACGCAGAGACACAGCAGACTGGCAGAAGCACCCCTCTTTTTGGGGTGCCTTCCCTGCATCAGTCAGGCCTCGGGGGCATGGTTTGCATGATGTCACACATGCTGCCGGCCGAGCCAAGCCTGCAGGAGTCACCTAGAGCCACAAGTGGCGGACTGGCAGACTCAGTCTCTGCACCCGCTGTGTCTCACTAAGAAGGGAATTGTACTTGCTATAGTGCAATGCAAGTACAGATCTGGCTTAGGCAACAGGGTTAGCGCAAGGGCTAGGGTTAGGCTAGTTACGGGTGAGGTTAGGGTGAGTATTGGGGTGCACCTCTGGGGGCCTCTTTGACCCACTTAGAAGGACAGTGTACTGGCGTATGGGTTAGGGTTACTGGGTTAGGGTTAGGGTTCGGGCTACGGTTAGTGGGCTTTTTATGCCCGGTTGGCACATCCCAGAAGTCTCTGTGGTCAACCTGGCCAAGTGGCCATGCGATTGGTGGAATGGCTCCAAAAATTTGCATGGTCACTCCCATGGCCAGCCCATCATTGCGCAGGTGTAAATAAAATAAAATAAAATAAAATAAAATAAAATAAAATAAATGGAGAGAGGAAAGAGGAGACATTTTGTTGCAAGAAAAACCCACTGCTACTGTAAAAATTCTGGCAGTTTTAAAATAGCAATTTTCGCATGTTTCTGTGTGGTGCTTGTGTGTTTTTGGACCACGATTTCAAAAAAAAATTGCGGTCGCCGCCCCATTTTGGATCCCCCGCCCGCACCGCATGGCATGGCGACTCGAGTCCGGCTGCCCAGGACAGGAGAGGGGGGGAGGCCGGGACCCCCCCCCCAGAAACCACCCCTCTGGTAGGTGCACTCTGCACTGCAGGCATATTTTCGCCTGCTTTTTGGCCCGGGAATGGGGGGGGGAGTTTAAAACTTTTTTTCTGTGCCGCTTCCGCTTGAATTGCGGCGGCCGGCGGCGAGTCCGGTGCTTTGCGAGCGACTACGACGAGGATTTCCCCCACCCCCACCACCAGAGCAGCCCAGGACAGGAGAGGGGGGGGTCAACCACCCCTCTGGTAGGTGCCCTGAGCCCTCACTCAGGCAGGCATATTTCCGCCTGCTTTTTGGCCAGGAATCGGGTTTTTTTTTTAAACTTTTAAAAACTTTTTTTCTGTGCCGCTTGGCATCGCGGGATTGCCGCGATGCCAGGAACGACCACGACAAATCAGACCCAATTATTCTTTAGTCGGTTCGAGTTCGAGTTCTGGCGGAGTAATTCCCGTTACCGTTTCCGTTGCGTAACGGAAACGAGGAACGGAAACGGAAACGGGAATTCCGCCAAGTCGTGCCCATCTCTACTTCTTATTTCAAAATTCAAACTTAAACTGAAGAAAGTAGGGAAGACCACTGGGCCAGTCAGGTATAATCTAAGTCAAATCCCATATGAATACACAGTGGAAGTGAAGAATAGATTCAAGGAACTAGATTTGGTGGACAGAACACCTGAAGAACTATGGATAGAGGCTTGTAACATTGTACAGGAGGCTGCAATGAAAAATATTCCAAAGAAAAGAAAATGCAAGAAAGCAAAGTGGTTGTCCAACAAGGCCCTACAAATAGGGGAGGAGAGAAGGGACGCAAAATGCAAGGGAGAAAGGGAAAGATACAGAACATTGAATTCAGACTTCCAAAGAATAGCAAGGAGAGACAGGGCGGCCTTCTTGAATGAACAGTGCAAAGAAATAGAAGAAAACAACAGAAAAGGAAAAACCAAAGATCTATTCAAGAAAATTGGATAGTAAAGGGGCATTTCGTGCAAAGATGGATATGATAAAGGACAAAAATGGTAGGGACCTAACTGAAGCAGAAGAGATCAAGAAGAGATGGCAAGAATATACAGAAGAATTATATCAGAAAGATCTGAATGTCCCTGATAACCGAGATAGCGTAGTTGCTGACCTGGAGCCAGACATCCTGGAAAGTGAAGTCAAATGGGCCTTAGAAAGCATTGCAAACAACAAGGCTTTCCAATTGAACTCTTTAAAATCTTAAAAGAGGATGCTGTAAAGGTGCTGCATACGATATGCCAGCAAATTTGGAAAACCCAGCAGTGGCCAGAGGACTGGAAAAGATCGGTCTACATTCCAATCCCAAAGAAAGGAAATGCCAAAGAATGCTCCAACTATCGCACAATTGCACTCATTTCACACGCTAGCAAGGTTATGCTCAAAATTCTACAAGGCACGCTTCAGCAGTATGTGGAAAGAGAACTTCCAGAAGTAAAAGCTGGATTTCGAAGGGGCAGAGGAACTAGAGATCAAATCGCCAACATGCGCTGGATTATGGAGAAAGCCAGAGAGTTCCAGAAAAACATCTACTTCTGCTTCATCGACTATGCCAAAGCGTTTGACTGTGTGGTCCACAACAAACTATGGCAAGTCCTTAAAGGAATGGGAGTGCCTGACCACTTTATCTGTCTCCTAAGAAATCTATATGTGGGACAAGCAGCAACCGTCAGAACTGGATATGGAACAACTGACTGGTTTAGAATTGGGAAAGGAGTACGACAAGGCTGTATACTGTCACCTTGCCTATGTAACTTATATGCAGAGTACATCATGAGAAAGGCGGTTCTGGATGAATCACAAGCTGGAATTAAGATTGCCGGAAGAAATATCAACAACCTCAGATATGCAGATGATACTACTCTGATAGCAGAGAGTGAGGAGGAATTAAAGAACCTCTTAATGAGGGTGAAAGAGGAGAGTGAAAAAATGGGCTGAAGCTCAACATCAAAAAAACTAAGATCATGGCCACCGGTCCCATCACCTCCTGGCAAATAGAAGGGGAAGAAATGGAGGCAATGACAGAGTTTATTTTCTTGGGCTCCTTGATCACTGCAGATGGCGACTGCAGCAACGAAATAAAAAGACGCCTGCTTCTTGGGAGGAAAGCAATGGCAAGCCTAGATAGCATCCTAAAGAGCAGAGACATCACTTTGCCAACTAAGGTCAGGATAGTCAAAGCTATGGTTTTTCCAGTAGTGATGTATGGAAGTGAGAGCTGGACTATAAAGAAGGCTGATCGCCGCAGAATCAATGCTTTTGAGCTGTGGTGCTGGAGGAGAGTCTTGAGAGTCCCCTGGACTGCAAGGAGATCAAACCTATCCATTCTGAAAGAAATCAACCCCGAATGTTCAGTGGAAGGACAGATTTTGAAGCTGAGGCTCCAGTACTTTGGCTACCTCACGAGAAGAGAGGAATCCTTGGAAAAGTCCCTGATGCTGGGAAATATCGAAGGCAAAAGGAAAAGAGGACGACAGAGAATGAGATGGTTGGACGGTGTCATCGATGCAACCAATATGAATTTGACAAAACTCCGGGAGGCAGTGGAAGATAGGAAGGCCTGGCGAGCTCTGGTCCATTGGGTCACGAAGAGTCGGACTTATCATTATCATCATCATCATCATCACCATCATCATCATCAATTACTTGGATTTCTATACCGCGCCATCTGACAGCATGGCCACTCTGGGCGGTTCACAAAATACATCATAAAACGGAATATACAAAGTAAAACAATATAACACATGGAAAAGAATACACATGACTAAAACTACATTAAAATCTACATTAACCCCCTCAGTTACATTTACATTTCATAGTCGTTGACTCAAGAATGTATATGCTGAAAATTGACTGACTAATATTACACAGATGTGGCACCTTGTTCAGTCATTAGCTAGACACATGGAGCCCACATGGGATGGGGGAGCACACCTGCCCCATTCCACCATGGTTGCATTCAATACATGAAGGCAACAGCCCAAAGAGAAGGCAGCTACCCTGTTTAGTTAGCTTCTTCCATAAAACCAGAACACTATATTTCCTCCTCCCAAGCATCTGGGCTAAGTGATAAAGCTCTATGAATGCAGCATTCTCCCCCTTGCCATTTTTGCTTGTTCAAAGTCATGCGAGAAGGGAGTAGGACCTTACTGCACATTGGCTTCACGCACCTGGCTAATGACTGAATATGACCTCTGTGTAACCCAAGTCTCATGACATTGTCCATGCTTTCCTCCCTAACATGTTCCCTTTAATATGGTACGCTAATAATAAGAAGGCTTTTTTTCTGCTTTCAGCTGCTGAGTAATAGTTGAATGAAGCACATCACTCTCATTCCTTTTGCTTCTGCTAGGCAACTTGTTGATAAAAAGTTGAAGTAGTTCTGATACCAGCTTGAGAGGTTTCCTAACTACTTCCTTGTGCAAAACAACGTGTTGTTGCATCCGGCATTTCTAAACCCGTTCTTTTGCATTATCTCATCATGGTATTTCAGAATAATGTATTTTTGGAAAGGTCATTACCTGTATTCCAGATTGAGCTTGGAATGGAGTGGTTGGGGTACAAGGCTGCAAATAAGGAAACTGGGTGCAGGGCATGGTTGCCTTTCCAGCAAGGAAATCATTTGTAACCACTGGAGTACGGAAACTGTCAGAAACATTAATCAGTACAATCCTTCTGTTAATTATTGCGGTCTTTGCATGACACACCAACACAGATCCTCAATTAACTAAACCTCCAAGCACAATATTAGTCTGGAACAATACCTTTGAATATCAGAATGGATAGTTCTGAAGCTTGTGTAAAAATATTTTATAAATTGCAGACCACTAAAAAGACACAGTATCCTAACTTTCTCTTGTTTGGTAAAAGAGTGGCCATACAATACCTTATACATCTATCTATGTCAGAGGGGGAGAGGGGGAGAGAGAGAGAGAGAGAGAGAGAGAGAGAGAGAGAGAGAGAGAGAGAGAGAGAGAGAGAGAGAGATGCAAAAGTGAAAACTTGTATAAAAAAGCATCTGTCACACAACTGAACTAGTTATGCAAATTGTCCCAGACTAGAATGTTGGCTGGAAGCAGTGCTAGAAAGACTGTTTCCAGTTTTCTTAACTATCATGCAGTCCTCTGTGAGATAGCTAAGAGAAGGACTATCTTAACTAGTGTCTGCAATTTGCTTCTTAAAAGGAAAGGGTATCGGAGATATTTTACACAAGCTACTGATACCTTAAGGAGGGAAAATAGGGTGCTTTATCTGGCTTTTGGCTGAAGGTAAGGAATCCCACGAGGCTTGATAATTCCATGCTCAGATGTCTTGTTATGTCAAGACATACTAAGTGGGAAGTATCAGTAATTTGGTCATCAACCTTTCATTCCCCAAAGATGGTTTTGCTTTGACAGAAACCACAGCTACTCAGAATTTTATAGATACTGTTTCTTAGTAGAACCTATCTGGCCATCTACCATTTTGTTCCAGAAGGTCCTGCAAACCTCAAAAGCAGCTTTTCATGAAAGCCTAGGCATAAGTAACTAGAGAAAATTAGTCAAAAGCAGGTGCTCTGACTTGTGTGAGCAGAGATGTTTGCAGGTAAGGCAGAGGAGGTGAAAGTGTGGCTCTCCAGATGATTGTCAGCTTACACACACACACACACACACACACACACACACACACACACACACACACACACACACACACACAGAGAGAGAGAGAGAGAGAGAGAGAGAGAGAGAGAGAGAGAGAGAGAGAGAGAGAGAGAGAGGATTCCTAATCTACCCATGTGGCATAGCATAACCTTTTAGCTTCAGAATCTTTCCTTGTCCAGACACAGAAAAGGGAAGCACATTTGCTTCTTGAATTAATGCAGTAAAACACAATGTGTTTATTAGATGCCATTTTAATTTTATAAAGTATCTTGAAGATTAACCCAGAACCCAGGATTTTTCTTCAACCACGAGCTTCACATCAAATGGTGAAAATATTCTAGCCAGCTCTATGAAGCAGCATAAGCGCCTATTTTGTACGCGAACAGCTGACAGTGCGTTTCAATGATCCAAGGAACAAATTCCAACAGAAATAAAATCAAAATTTAAAATAAAAAAAACACCACACACAGAAGTTACCAGGCCATATAATTATGCAGCGTGCTGTTGCTTGGGGTTGTGCCAACATGTGGCGGGGCGTTTCTCCTGCTGCTGCTGCTGCTGCTGCTGTTCTCTGGTGGTGAACATTTCTGTGGAGTTGGCTCTGGGGCTGAAAATCTGTTGGAAACTGGGAGTGCTAGGAGTTCAGAACTTGAAGATTTTCCCTACAAATGGAGGGAAACAATAACTGCTTATATCTTTTTTTTTCTTTTTAGAGGATTTTTTATTGAATATAATTCTTTATTCAAATTAACAACAGTACTGTAACACGATAGAGTACATTATTTTCCTTATAATTTACGCTAGTACAATTTATAACAGTTTATAACAGCCCACTGTGTAACCCATTTTCCATCTTGCTTAATCTCTCACTAGCTTCAAAATCTGAGTTTAACAGTGGGTGCCATATTTCCATAAAGCAGTCCTGTTTAATTTCCCCTCTATACAATCTAACCCGATAAGTCAATTTTTCCATTACTACCACTGCCCATACTTTGGTCCTATGTTTTTCCATATTTAAATTTTTTGCTGATTTCCAGCATTGGACCAATAACTGTTTATACCTACCATTCCTACTGGGCACCCGAAGTCAGTGTGCAAGTCGAGAACTAATAAATTCACTTGGTCACTGTATTGCAGCTTGCTTGCCTAAACGTTGTTGCACACCTATTAAGCAATATGAACAGCACCGCTAACTTCCCAAGGTCCTTCTGTAAACCCATTTGTAAGGAACACTAGGAAAGTTCAGGATTACTTTTCTCCTACTTCTCCAACAATTATTCTCATTAAACTCAAAAGGTTTGCAGGATAGGCTCTATGCCTTTCTGGTTAGCCAAATAAAGGTATCATCTCAACAAAATTATAGAAACGCTCTGCTATGTGTTAAGTTAACCACTGCTGCCTAGTCACCTGTTGCCAATATCAGGCTCCATTAATCCACTGTAGCATCCCTCCTAGCTACTGTATCTTCAATACTACAGTATGTACGAACTCATTCTCTATGTTAAAAAAGGACAGAATGGCGTGGTCAGAATATACCATGCCAGTCTTCTGTTTTAAAAATAAAAGCTAACTGTTCCAAAAAAGTGCACTGTAGCTACTTTGCCCTGAAAATTCTGAAAGCTCAAGATGGACTTTTACATTGGTCCACTAAAATATGATAAAGTATACTGTATATTTAAAAAGTACAATATGTCCCTTGAGACTTGAAAAATCGCATATTTTAAAAGAGATTACCTCTGAACTTCTTTTAGGCATTGTTTCACGCTGAGGCCATTTTTTCCCAGATGCTAGAGGGTTTAATCTGAATTGTTCCTTCTCCTTTGGGTCATTTCTCTTGGAAACAAAATGCTGTTGCTGCTTCCATCTCCCCACACCATTTGTTTCCATGGCTCCCGGTTCCTCGCGCTGTTCTTCAACATCTGAAACAATTTTTCAAAATAGACACGCTGGAAGTCCTAGCGAGACACCATGGAAAGACAGTCCCCAGTGACAGGGACTGGACCTTCCATGGATTACGGAAGGTTTGTGTTGAACGTCCTAATGAAGGAATACTGATCCTTGATATTGAGTTAGGTTTACAGGCAAACTACAGAGTGGATGACAGAATAGCTGAAAGTAGGATTTATAAGAATTAGAGGAATGAAGATGGCTTTTGAGAATATTGCAAAGGCTCCATGATACAACATTCAGGCCTAGAACAGATGCTTAGGGGCTGTTAAAATAATCTACATTAAAACTGGTTCTTGGTTTGCCTAAATGAACAGCCTTTCCTTTTTCTTCTTGGTTTTTCTCATGCTCATCTGTGTTGACTAGGCTACAGACATTTTCATACTGCAGTTGAGTGTAATCTGTGAGCACCAGGTTAAAAGCCAACTCTGAACAGATATATTTATTACCACAGCTCCATAGAAGTTAAAACAAACCTTTTATTTTATTATTGTATGTGGAATCATTTTCATTCTTCGATGTAAGAGTTGAATTAATAGCTATTTCTGAGCTCTCTTCATCTGACAGCGGTAATTCTGTAAGACATCTGCTTGGTGCACCCTGAATAAAAATGGAAAGAACAATAAGAAGGCCACAAACTCCACAAATACAGACCTGACTTTAGTATATATATCAATGCCAATTAACTTCAGGGCTATGAATAACGATTTTCAGTTTGCCTTCCTTTGAAGGTCCCAGGCAGATAACAGTACATCATTCTAACAATTCTCCTAGTAATACATTAATTTTACTTAAATTGGAATTATACAGATAGCCATTTACTCTACTGACTGAATGGCTTACTATGAATCATAATTGAAGTTTCCCTGTCAATCCAGGGGCCAATATAAATTTTCCTTCCCTTATGGTCGCTACAAACTACAAGCACTTTGGAAAGGTGACTTGAAAAAATTGTTTCCGAGTTGCAACTTCTAGAACAAAGTTGGACAACTCAACAGTTCTGTGGCAAATTCCGGAATCTTGGGACTTCCTGCTCTTCACGCAGAGCATCAAATTTCATGAGCAATCAGGAAGAAAACCATTTAAAGGGAACAGCCTCTGTGCCATCACATTCCATCAGCTACGCGGAAAGGCATATCAAGCAAGTGCTTGCTTCAAAGGGATTCTTTTGTTGGCTTCTGAATTTTATCAGCACACAATTTGCCACAGAATTCAAAGCAAAAGTGTTCTGCTTATATACCACCCCATAGCACCTCAAGCACTCTCTGGGTGGTTTACAATTTAATTATGCAGGCTACACATTCCCCCCACACACACACCCAGCAAGGTGGGTATTCATTTTGCTGACCTTGGAAGGATGGAAGGCTAAGTCAACCATGAGCCGGCTAGCAGGGATTGAACCCCAGGTCATGAGCACAGTTTTAGCTGCAGGACAGGCATTTAACCACTACGCCACGAGGCTCCTGTGTCAGGTGGCACGGTTTGGGGCATGCCCTGGAGTGCTGCAAAAATGGTCCTGGTGTCTATAAAGAAAATGCAGCTTGCAAATCTACTTGAATTCTGAAAAATGCACCAGTGCCTTTAGAATGTGATCTGTGTCGCTAAATCTGCACATAGAAACATTCTGATAACATTAGTGGTTGCGGCACACTGGCCAAATTCAATGGCAACATGACAGTCAAACCTGAAGGCTTCCACACCCTTCCATCATCTCTATCCTACTAGTCAGAATGCCATCGCCTGCTTTGAAACTGATTTAGGAGTTGGTGCAGCAAATCAGCAGAAGACGGAGTATAATGAAAACCCTTCAGCTCAATCTCACTTCATTTTGATATAACAAATAACCAAGGACGTTTAGGAATACAAATTCAGTAAATTTCCAAGTACAAGTCTTACTTGTATTTCCTCACTGATTACTTAAGTTATTTGAGTCTTCCTTCATGGTGCTACCAAATACTGTTTTGTCTATAAGATTTGATTTGCTTTCTCTTTCCTATCCACTCTTTTCTCAACTACACTATTAACACAAAACAGGATCAAATTACCTTCAAATCTTCTGGCAGATAGGAATCAATTCCATTTTGTTTTGTTTCATGCAATGGGAAGTGGATCAAATCAGCAGCAGATATTGACCTGTTTGATCAGAACAGTAATAATCAGTTAAAACAACAGCCCAAATACAGAAACAACGGCACTCCTATATTAGCACGGACAACAAACTAAAGTGTGGCGTTTAGCCTCTCCTGCTAGGATCTCAAATTTTAAAATATTATGAAAACTTTCTGTTAAAAAAAATCGATCAGAAGAATGGAAATAAATCAGAACAGCTGGTTTTTGTAAAAACAGAAAAATTAGACAACAATGATTGGATTGTACGAGAGTGAAACTCTCCAGTGACTTATGTAGTGGTGGAAAAGAGGAATGCATCAGCTAAGAGTGTCTGCCATGCCTCACTGTTAATTGAATCTAAGCAGGATCTCTTGAATGCTCTGGTTGATTTTCCTATGAAAATGCCAAAATGAAATGCGCTAGTGATACAAATCTCAGTTCCCTTTCAAGTGCTTTGGAGTCCACCTGGCTCCCTGATATTCAGAGAGTAAAAGGCAAGAAACTGGCTAGATGATGTCTTGAAGACAGACGGGAGAAATCAGGTTGCAAAGTCAACCCAAGACAACTGGAACATTAAAGCCTGCCTTGTACTGACCTGGGCCATAGTAATGTCAGCTTTGATTGGCAACAGTTCTCCAAGATTTCAGGTAGCTTTCCTAACCCTACATAGAGATACCTAGTACCTCCTGATGTTAAATAGATCCAGCCTGGTTTAGCTGATTTAGGAATAATATTGTATATAAGGAAACTGCTCATAGGCAGAATTTCTGTTTCACTATAGCTTCTACAGTATGATCAGAAGAACAGCTTAACAGCATCTTTGCAGTAGGGATTAAAAACATTAATACTATAGAGTTCAAAAGAGCCCAACTTTGCCTTCTAGACTGGCAACTTTGCCTTCTAGACTTCTAAACACACTAGCCATTGTCTACAATGAAAAACCAGCAAGTACAATACCTTGCATTTGCTGATCTGCCTCCCAGTCTCCCTAGATTGCCTCATTTTCATACGGACAGACTATACCCTAAATATGTCAGTTCATTCATTTCACCATTTGATAATTGCTTTTTAGAGCCAACAAAATTTCATATGCTGTTCTATACCCAGAGTGGGAAACATATAACCTTTGAGCCATATATGGTCCATGGCCTTAATTTCAAAGCCTTCTATAAGCTAATACCTCAGACGTCTTAGGAAAGGAACCCATCCCTTTCCTGGCACTCAAGAACAAAGGGAAAGGAGGGAGAAAGGGGGCAGAACCTTTTGCCCCGACATGCTTACCACCAGCTTTTGGCTCCAATAAACTATCTTCAAGGAATGCAGTGTAACTATACCTCTTTGAAACACGTGGAGCATCCACCTCTGCAGAAACATCTGTATCATCGCTTTCACTCTCGCTTATTAATTTGATAGGAACTCTCCCAAAGGTACACATCTAAACATTGAAACGCAATGGCAGTTAACAGAGGCAACAGCTCAGGACTTCCCATAATATGTTCTGCTCGTTTCGAATTTCTTCACTCCTCGCCTTTGTACGAGGAGCTTCTGATTATACGCTTCAACTCTCATCGCTCAAACAATCGCTCAAGGTGTTTTACAACCCCTTCCTCCAAATGTTGCCCAACTCACAACTTAAGCCATCTAATTGTTTAAGCCAGCTGAACTCACTGTCCTCGTGACGACAAAACGGCAAGAACACTGTCACACTTAACACTTTTCCCCCTAGCAACGTTCCTTCTAGTCCCCCACCCCCGCTATACGGGAGCCTAGTCTAACTGCATGCTGGGAGCCGGGTTTCAGCCCAAACCCGGAAATAAACAGTCATTTATTTTGGCGGAATGCACATAGATTACAAGGAACATGATCCTTTTAGCTTAATGCAGCCAGTATTTGTAACGCTGAAACAGATATTTACCTGGTTAGATTTGTTTGATGGCTTCAAGGGTTTGCATCCATCCAGGATCAATTCAGTCTCTTGAGTGGAACCATTCTTTTCCCTAAAGAGAAAGAAGAGGACTTTCCACTCACGTCAATGCAGCAGAAATTACAATAAAAATTCTATGCAGCATTTTATATTACTTACTTGGGACAAAAGCTCGGAGCATCAGCATTCGTCTCCCCGGAATCAACCATTTTTTTCCTACTCAAGAAGCTTCCAACAATCTTGTGAGAATTCGGCACTGCAACATCATAATTTAAGGTGGTTATTTTAAAACTGATTAGGACCAAATACAGTGGTACCCCAGTTTAAGAATGCCTCAGTTAATAAAATTTTCACTTCACAAAAGGAAATCTATTAAAAATAAGGATTCTATTTACAAAGTTTTTTCCAAAAAACACACACCTTGGTTTACCATTATTTTTAATGGACTTTCTTTCCCAGGATGCATTGCGCCCCTGTGCATTTCCGGTTTACGAAATTTCCACTTGACAAAGCATACCGGAGGACACATTAATTTCATATACCAAGGTACCACTTTATTAAATTCACAGATCTGTCTGCTCACTAAGATTCATTCAGAAAAAAAAATCTGTGCTCACTATTAAGCACTGAACTTATCTTTCTGAGACCCTCAGGTTTTTTGTTTTTCACGTTTGTTTTGTAAGCTTCTCAGACACCTCCCCCTTCCTAAATATATCTAGGCTCAGGAATATATCCTGGAGTAAAAAACAGATTGCAAGAACTCATTTAACTTCTTTGCAGCCTCCTTATCCTTTTTTTCAAATTATACTCCTTGTAGAACTCCTCCATGCAATGTTCCAACACCCTTCCTGTTTGTTTTTTTCATACTTCTGATGCATTTAAATGCCTTTTGGTTCCATAGATGTGTTCCTTTTTATTATTCTGTTTGGGAAAGTCGTCATTTTTCTGAAGGAAGTCTTTTCTCTAACCACCTCCTTGGATAATGCTTGTTAAGCATAGTGATCTCTTGGAATTTGTGTTCTCCCTCTCCTATTCTGCAACACAGATTCTACTTGTGATTCTGTTAATATGGTTTCCTCCACACTCTATATTCTATGCCATGTAACAAAATATTTAGTCAAAGCCTGAAGTTGTTAAAACTGTTCTTCAATGAAGAAAATAAAGTTGTGAGTCTTTCTTTTTAAAACCAAATTGGTCAAGAAGCCTGCAAAAATACCATTTTTTCACACTGTAAAGAACTTCCATTGGTTTCAATATGATATAAAAACTGTAGGCATAACATTATCAGCATAGCAGTGTTGCACACTCTCTACTGACAAATAGAGGGAATTCTGACAACAGCTATGGCCCTTTCCAATAAAAACCGCATAATCTCCCTTATGACTCACCCATCAAATTCTCTTTTTCTTCCATCGAAAGTAGTTGTTTTTTCTGTAAGCGTAAGTTCCTTAGAGCAATTTCCAGCATTTCTAATGGAACTGCCTTAGATTCCACAGCTTTTTCAAGCAGCTGTTTAGCCTTTTTTATATTTCCTAGTAGAAGGCAAGAGAAAAATGGCATTTTTTTCCAGAGGGCAAAAAACAAAACAAAACACTACACATCTTTTTTAAAAAGAACATCAGTTTCAGAGTTGTTAGATTATATTTCCTGAAAACAACTCAGTACGCTAGCCAATTACTGGTACATACCTTTTAAAACACATCCCACCTTTGTAATTATAAATTGAAGCTGATTTGGAGCATTAAAATGTATGTGCAACTCTTTAGGGTGCTAAAGTAAAGTATGTAAAGCCGAGGGCTCAGAATCAGGCAAACATATTGCAGAATTTAGTTTAACAACTAGTTTAGCATTGTGACTAAACACATGCAAAGCCAGGAGTTAAGACACATGCAGACCCATCAGACGTTAAAATCTTATTTTTTTTTCAACTTGCAACTTGTGAATTTAATTATCCCATAGGGAAAAGTAACACTGAATATAAATCACAGACTTCAGCTTGCAACATATTAGATGAATTTCAGTTCATTAAAAGCAAGATCATACACTATTTTACATTTTTCCAATGCTAATGCCTATTTAAACAACTTTTCCTTTTCCTAAAGTATCCACAATTCGCAGAATAGATAATCACGCACACCATATCATAACTGGCTTATGATCAATCAACTAAAGCATTAGTTGACTGTTCTACCATGTCATTTACAGCTTAAGGGCTACATTTGTATAATTATTCTGTAGAATAATTTCTTCAGTAGGAGGGAAATAGAGCTTCTGACACTGCAGGGTGAGGGAGATATAGTATTAGACTAAATGCAAAGCAGAGTGATGAGATAGTTGTTTTAGAACATTCACTCTGCTTTAGTAACATACTTGTGTGATGCAGTTAGAACAGAGCATGTTCAGAAAAGGTCCGTTTTGATTGTTCAATGTTACAAACATTCTCTAAAAGACTCTTAAAATAAGCATAATTATATACTACAAAGATCCCTGTTCCTAACAGATTTGAAATGTATTTCTAAGCCCAAGATCAGCATCAGAACCTCTTTCGTGATCAGGTCATAAAGCAAAGGGTCAGGATCCAATCATAAAATATGCTTATGCTAGATCCTGCTATTTGTATAAGCATCATCAACGTCTTTATGTCCTGGAATGCTTGATTCACCCTAAAAACAATTATTCCAGACGACTGGGAAAGCTTCGGAGATCCAATTGTTGCTACAAAGTTAAAAATAGTTTGACATACATGCCCTATACTTAGCCTTCTCCTAGGCCAGTGATGGCAAACCTATGGCACAGGTGCCAAAGGTGGCACTCAGAGCCCTTTCTGTTGGCATCCAACATTGCCCCTTCATAGCCACCTGTATACAGGTTAAATTACTGTATTGGCACTTTGGGAAAAAAATAGTGTGTTTTGAATTGCAATTTGGGCACTTGGTCTCTAAAAGGTTCGCCATCACTGTCCTAGGCTGTGTAAATAACTATAACCTTTTCAGGCTGAAATTCTCAGATTTCCTCACGACTAGCAAGACTCAAGCTAGGGCTCATGAGAGATGCAAGTCTAAAATTTACAAATAACCACGACAGTCCACCCCGAGTCTATCTTTCCTATTAAGGGTAGGAAACATGGTCAGTCATGTAACATTATTTTACATTTAAGACTGGCACATCACACTTAATGGCAGGCCTATTTCTACAAACCTTGTGAGAGTTCAAACTGGGCAAAAGCTACATGGACAAAAGCAAATTTCTTGCAATTCAACCTAGCAAGATGGAACTGATCATGTGCTTCTTCTGGTTCTTCAATTCTGCAAAAGAGCACTGATTATATGCACAGGGAAAAAAACATATCTCCAACTTTTAAAGAGGACCCAACAGATGATGCAACATTAATAAAACTTGTATTACACAAAAGAAGGGCAGAAGATAAATGACACTGGAAAGAATGCTCCCCATTTGCTGCTTCTGTAAATTCTACCACTGCTCAAATCAAAATCATTAAACTTTATTAACAAAAACACACCTGCAAAGGTGTCTACTAGATGTTGTACATGCACATTATATTTAAAACAGTAACTAGACTGAATGCCTGGAAGTTGAGTCATGGCAACTGGACTTCTTTTCTTTGCCATGATCCAGTTGCCATGACTCAACTTCCAGATAAACTCACTTGGATGACTGAGAATCGTCACAGATAGATTGAATGCCATAATTTCAATATACAGTGGTACCTCGGTTTAAGAAAAACTCGATTTAAGAAAAGAAATTACTGGAAATGGGGAAGCCTTTATTTAAGAAAAAAATTCAATGGAATGCCCTGGTTTAAGGTTTTTTGTAAGGTATTAAAAGTTGATTGTGATCTTTACATGACAAAAAGAATGGGGATGCCTCGATTTAAGAAAATTTTAAATGCATGCCCCGTTTGCCTTTTTTCTGACCTCTGGAACGAATTAAGTAATCTTCTATGCATTCCTATGGGAAACCGCATTTCAGTTAAAAAAAAATTGCAATACAAAAAGGCCCAGAGAACAAATTAATTACTTAAACCGAGGTACCACTGTAATCCACTCTCCCCCATACATGAATGATTAAAGCTTCATTGAATAGCAACTTTTTGTCTATTCTAAA
This sequence comes from Phrynocephalus guinanensis, assembly GCA_037367245.1. NCBI lineage: Eukaryota > Metazoa > Chordata > Lepidosauria > Squamata > Agamidae > Phrynocephalus > Phrynocephalus guinanensis. The sequence goes on from CM074733.1 coordinate 145,420,268, forward strand.
AATAGACAGTTATTTAGTCTCATTCTGGAGACACAACAAGAACTATAAAGTATTATTACTGTATGTGTTCTGGCATGTCATCCAGAGGGGTGTTATTAAAAAGCACAGATTACTAAAAGGAAGCTGGAATAATATGGAAGCAGCACCTCAATAATTATGTAGGCTACTTATAAAGAAAAGCAGTAAACAATTAGCTTTAGAAGTTTCTGCCAGATTCCAGTACTCACGCTTTCAATTCTGCTAATCTAACCAGAATGTGGGCATAACTTTCATTCTGGCTATATTTTTCAGGAGATAATGCTGCAACTGCTTGGCTGTAGCGACCAATTAATCGATTCAATAAGCTGGTGTCAGTCTGTGGAGAACCCTTTTTCTCCAATTTAAGCAAAAAGTTCAACCAATCTTCAGGATTATTTGCGGACATCATGATCTGGTTAACAGTTCCAGAGTTATCTAAGAAAAGCATAAAAGAATGTCCAGCTTTTAAGCCATTCAAGTGTTGTACACAGCCAGTAAAAAAAAAAATCCAAACAAACTCAGGGTGAGATTAATACATAGCAAAATTATTTAAACAAGCGGACTTGTTTACAAACAGCGAGAGGCGAAAATCCCTATTTCGGATGCGCATCTTAGTGGGGTGAAGGGGCTTGAGTGCACTGGGGCAGGTGAGAGCAATGTTGCCAGCACGTTCAACTCCATGACGAGTCCCGGCTTCTAAGTCATCCAAAGTGGAAGAGTCAAAGCTTAGACACCAGACTAAGCCTCCAAAACAAGGACATAATGCCTATTCCCAGGGTTTAAAAAAAGAAAAGGAAATCCTAGTTCAATGGCTATTAAAGCATTTATAACTGTTAATATATGAAAGGATGCCAAAGTAAAGGTGATGTACAGCAAGGTATAAAAATGTCAGAAAGAGGATTTCTATATGCATGTGTGCTCATAGCAACTGAAATGTTTGCCAATTCAAAATTGCTATAAATACATAATTAATAGAAATGTACTTAAAGAACAAACATCGTCTTGCAAAATGTTTTTTACCATTCAATTCAACAGTAATTTAATTATCATTAACAACATACCTGTTGTATCAGCTGATACCTTATTAAGATCATCTGTAATATTTTCCTCATTTTTATATTTGCTTTTTAGATGTCTAACTCGACTCATAATAGAATTAACAAACAGCCCCTTCTCACTTAAATCTTCTTCCTGCATCTCTAGGAGGAAAAGTCAAAATTAGATATAAAAGAAGATACGAATTTATAACCAGTGGCTTTATGAAAGGAGATTCTCTTATTATAACAATTACGAAGCAGAAAACAGTGATGTTGTACAATGCACCCTATTTCAACATAGATTTCTGTTTGCCTAGAAGAAGCATTATTGCTCAGCTTAAATGCTTAGAAACATATTCATCTGAAATGAACAGGACATGTGCATTTACTTTAAAATATTAATGTTCACATTAAATAGGGAAAATGTTAAGCATTTTGATAGGCAAGAACAGTTGTCCCTTCCCTTACATTTATATATTAAACAGAAAACTTTATAAATTTCCAGAGCTAGTCAAGCAACTTTTCCGGGGTTGTGACCTGACCCTTGGCAAAACACCAAATTAACAACCAGCGAAAGTTGCAACAGTTGCAATCTGGTAAAGCCACCCTAGAGAATTGCTACATTTATTTCTCATGGACCCACTCCCAAACCCGCCTATAATAATCTCTACATCTAGAGCTAAATTTAAAAGAAAACATGCAAACTAGTAATCTGTCTGGCAATTTTATAACACTGTACTTACATTACTGAAGCAAAGCTATTCTTTGCTCGAAAACATTTCTTCCTTTCCTGGAGCCCTCGCCCCTACCCCTACCCCACCCCCCAGGATTAGGCAGAACAGAACATAGTGGCTGAAACCTCGTTGGTGCAACTGCATTACGAAAATGGGGATGCCATCATCACCCGGCAAGAGAAATCTTTAATTTAACTACATTAAAAACTTCCTGTCCCCACCCCTACCCCACTTCAGCTTCCAAGTCTCCCTAGGAATCCCTTTTGCCCTTGGGAAGTTTTTGGGAACCTTGGGTGGGGTAGATAGGGATAAGTTTCCTTCTATGGAGCACATGTGTACAGCTCCGCCCCCTTTCACGCAGGGCTCCCCTTCCCTGGTGCACCCACAGCAATCGTTTTTGTGATGGCACCCGGGCAGGGGGTTCACACCCATGGGTCCAGATGAAGTCACATGTGTGAACAATAAGGGCTGAGAATCAGAGGGAACGTTGGGTAGGGAAGCCTTTTAAGATCAAAATATCCCCACTGCTTGCACCTGCTGCTGGATCAGGATTGCCTGCTCTAAGTCCTGTTGATAGTTTGGGAAACATGGAATCTTCCAATTAGGGTTGTTCTGTCCTTCTCTCAGAAAAATTCACTGGTGATTATCAGATGCCAAGCGAGACCCATGTTCTTTATACCTATAAGAGGTGTTTGCTCTTGAGCCAATTCTTAGAGACCAACAGTGGCTTATCTGTGGGATAAACAGAAAAAGGGGGGGTGTTTGCTACGGAAAGTATCCTCCCTACCACTGCAGTCATTTTGCAGTTATCGATTGTTTTTTACAAGTAGTACTCACTAAGTACAGAACTATGTAGATAATATTATTTAACATATAATTCCAGTATCAGCTGCAATGATCACAAAGCATCACAATAAGATTTTTATCAAGTTATGAAAGTTTAGTGTTTGTCTTGTTTGACATTGATGAAGATCATAACATTTTAGAGGAAAATATGAATTTTATTGAATTATTAAGATATGTTTTATTGAAACCATTTACTATTATAGGCTTACATATGTTATTTATTATGAACTTTTTTAACTATTAATGTTTTTATAGTTACTATTAGGTGCCCCAAGCCTTTTTAACATACATGGCTTGATATCAACTAAATAAAACAAGGAAATAGCTTTAAGTCCAAAGGTGAATTCTAAAGAGACCACTGCATACTCCAGAATACCTGTTTCTTGCTCACCTCTGAAGCCTGTAAAACAAGAAAATACTGTACCATTCCCTTAGAAAGGTTTCCACTATGAGAAAGTTTATGCAGCATTTCTTTTTGAGTTTGGAATTAACTATATATTCTTGTTTAATAAATGTCAATATAATATATTTATATGCTGTTTATTCCTTTTCAGGTTGAATTTTTTTCAAAGGAATTACCTTTTCATTAAATTGTTTACTGAAGTTTAGGTTATCAGAAATACAGTACAGTACATTGGAAAATGTATCCACTTTTCAAGGTAACCTTTAAAATTTCCAAAGTTTGAAATTGTATATGAAAAATGTACATCAGGTCTGGATTCCTATTTAATGACCTGTTCAACTCTGTGACTAAGCCAGTGAGTTTCTGCAGTAAATCCAGCTGGTAGTTGGGAATGTTTGGGGCGTGCCAGTAATTTATGGGCAGGCATACCCTCGAGGGTGGGTGTGCATCAGCTTTACAGTTTTATATAAAAGGGAGTGTCTGAGGCACAGCTAGATATTGCTTCATTCCCAATATACCTGAACGTATCCACTTTTCAAGGTAACCTTTTAAGCACCTAGGATTCATCCATTGCATCCATTCACCTTCTGCAGAACTGTGAGAAACGACTGAGTAACTGCTAAACCTGGGGTATGTATGTGTTTGTAAACCAGCACCTGAGGTCCCTAATGCACTCACTGGATGAAGTTGAACAGCAGCACCTCTGCCTGCTTCAAAGGGCTGACCCTTAAATAGGGATTCAACCTGTGCTGGATGGGATTACTCTCTCGTTGAAAACTCAGATGCATGCCTTCTGGATTCCTCCATGAGTCTGGCTATCCATGTCTTGACAGTTGACAGCAACGTACTGTATTTGTACAATAAGAACTACTACTCCAGCAGCACCCTTTCCATAAGAGGCTTCGTTCTGCAATGGTCACACACTTTGGTGACCTCCCCTTTTGGATGACTGCAGTGTGCACTACATGGGGCTGCCTCCGGGAGTGGTCCAGAAACTTTGGCTGGTGCACAATGCTGTAGTCAGACTAGGGCTGGTTACTCTGATTGTATTACATCCCATGACAACAGCTTCACTGGCAGGCAGTTTATTTCTGGGCAGTATTCAAAGCACTGGTCATTACCTTTATAGCTCAGGGTCAGACTTTCTGAACGAATCTCTCCGTATGGGCTCCCCCATACTGTGTGTATATTAAGAACTTCTGAGAACTGCTCTCCCCTTCTCTTAGTTCCACCACGTTCACAAGTGCATCTGGCAAAAATCTGAGAGAGAGTCTTTTCTGTGGCTGCTCTTAAGAGCCTTTGTACACGACCCCTAAACTCCGCCGCAAATAGCTCCAAGCTCCGGAGCTTAAAATTGTTTCCCCACCAGCTCCGGAGTTTACAGATAATTAAGTGCGACCACGCCCACCTAAGCGCATCCCAGCACACTTTTCAGGTACCTGCTCTCCGGAGGTGAAAATTCCTGATGCGGATATAACAGTAGTGACTGCCGGGCTCTCCTTGCTTCTGTTTGTTCTTTTTTTGCCCCCCGCCCCTTTAAGAGATCTGAATGCAGTGTCGGGACGGCAGAACGGAGGTGAGCGGCATTTTCTTCCTTTTTTTCTCCCTCCCCTCACGCAGCCAGCAGCCAGGAGTGCGGAGGGGGTGGGAATGCAGGAACAGCGACAAACCCCTAAGATCTCTGGTCCGAATTTAAGTGGCCAGCGGATCTTAGGGGTCGTGTGAAAAGGCCCTAAGACTACAGAACTCCCTTCCTCAAGTTCTCCCTTCCTTGGCTTCTTCCCTCCCTTCCTTCCCCTGTCAATTTGAAAAGAAACCTCTTTAGAGAAGCTTTTGAGGAGTCATCAGGTAAATGAGATGGAAAGATCTTTTAAATTTTGATTTTTATCTTTAAAACATTTGCATATTATAGTTTCTTTTTCCAATGAATTTTATCTTAGTTAAAAACTACAATACAAAACATAAAACAAAAGCGAGTAACATTTATACAAAAAAAGGTTACTCATAACAAAACAAAACAAGCCCCATTTCTGTTAGTGGCATGTTTTTAAATTAATTGTGGGTTTTAAATATTTTGTAGGCCATCTCGGGTCCCCATTAGGATACAAAGGTAGGATAAAAATGTAATACAGTGGACCCTTGTATAATAAACGGTTTGTATAACATAAAATTTGTACAACATAAAAAATTCCGGAGATAGGGGAAATTTGCTTAGCATAATGGCCTATGGGGAGAATCTGCACAACATAAGAATGGGATCACTCTGTTTTCAATGTGTTCCTATGGGAAATTTGTATAAAGGAAAATTTGCTTAACATAATTTCATTTGGAACGAATTAATTCCTTTATACAAGGTACCACTGCATATTTGAAAAACCTGAAACTGAAGTAGAAAGATCCAAAATCACTGACTGATTAGAATGGTTGATCATGGATGCTACAAAGCACAGAGCATTCCTACTGCTTTATAAAATGTTCCTCCTTATGAGATCTTTTATTTTTGTAAATCAGTTTTGAATAATATACACTATTTCTTTAAGTATTGTTTTAGAAATTCTACTTACTTCTCCCAGTCTTTATTTCTTCCTTTAGAGACCAAGAAGTGAAATGAGCAACAAGAATTTTAGCCTGCCATCTAAAGGCACATGATAAAGCAATCTCCTTGAAGCTAACAAGACTAAACTGGTTCGTGCCTTGATTAGATGGAGACGTTGACGCCTGTGCTCATCACCTTGAGTTCTAGAATACGAGGAAAAAAATATAATATATAAATGATCAAGTGAAACATTACTTTCCCTCTTGAGGTATACTGCTAGAACTTTGCAATAGAGTTATTTGTCAGGCTCAAAGAAATATCCTATAATGTTTCTGTGCTTAATAATATCAAGAAACCTCTGACATGCTCCATGAATGGACAATTGCTTTCTGAAATGAACCAGAACACACACACACACACACCGATTGTGGATCAAGGACTGTGAGTCATTATCTCCACACTGACTGCCCAAAATCATATGACACTTTTCCACCCTGTGCACCCGTCACAACTGTTTTTGTTTTGGTTCCAAAGGAACCTATGAGGGGAGGTTGCACATGCACACAGATAGAGATGTGAAGGCACAGGAAAAAATGGAAAATTCAGGTAAAATCCTTTTTTCCCTTTTTTTTCCCCTGAAGCTTTTATGGGGTTTCCCCCAAAAATGGAAAAAATGGAAAAAAGAAAAAATGATTATAGAATGTTTTATTTTAGCTTGATGAATAAAATCGGTATTGGGGCCCTCTCCCCAGTCTGGGTGGGTCCACCCTCCAGCTGGTAGATAGGGTGAAGAGTCTGAGCATCGTCCTAGATCCGGCTTTGTCCCTGGAATCCCAGGTGGCAGCCATTTCTAGGGCAGCCATTTACCAACTTAGGCTTCATGGCCAGATTCACCTGTACCTTGATGGTGAGTCTCTGAGGACAGTTGTGCAAGCGGTTATCTCAAGGATAGACTACTGTAACTCTGTCTACATGGGGCTTCTCTTGATCCTTGTTCGGTGGTTGCAGCGGGTGCAGAATGCAGCAGCCAGATTGGTGGTTGGTATGAGCAGATCTGATGGCGTCACCCCAATTCTGGCTCACCTGCACGGGCTACACGTTGCCTCCCGAATAAGATTCAAGGTCCTGGTTTTGATTTGCAAAACTCTCCGTGGCTCGGGCCAGAGTATCTTGCAGAGTGTATCCCCAAAATATCAGCTTCTGGCCAGCCCACCAAAATGTTGCAGGCCTTCAGGTAGCCACTCCAAGGGAGGCCCAAAAATCTTCCACTTGAAATCAGGTCTTCTTGGTCGCTGGCCCAACTCTTTGGAACCGCCATCCAAGCGAGATAAAGCTTGCAGGATTCCTTCCCGTGTTTAAAAAATACAGTGGACCCTTGTATAACAAACAGCTTGTATAACATAAAATCTGTACAACATAAAAATTCCAGAGATAGGGGAAATTTGCTTAACAGAATCGTCTATGGGGTGAATCCGTACAACATAAAAATGGTTGTATTAGGGATTACTGCATTTTCAATGCATTCCTATGGGAAATTTGTATAAAGAAAAATTTGATTAACATAATTTCATTTGGAACGAATTAATTCCTTTATACAAGGTACCACTGTAGCTTAAAATGTGCCTATATAGAGCCGCTTTCGGCAACTGCTGAGGTTATTGTCTTGGTTTATGATAGTTTATTGTTAGCTGCTGCCATCTTGTTCTCCTTGCCGGTTCCACTTTTATTCTTTATTTGTATTGATCTCTTATTTGCATTATTTTCCTTGTTGTTCACCACCCAGAGTTCCTCTGGGAAAGTCGGGTGGTATATAAATGGAAATAAATAAATAAATAAATAAATAAATAAATAAATAAATAAATAAATAAATAAATAAATGTTTTAAGGCGGGGTATTCAAACATTTTCCAAATCATTTCTAAAAAATATGCATAGTATCAGATTATTCTAATTTCTGTGCATTGAAGACAAGCAAGTCCTAGGTTACAGTGGTCCCTTGCCATTTCACAGTTCATATACTGTGGTCCCGGTACATCGTGGGACTGCAGTATATGAAAGGCAAGCCACTCTGGGGCAAGCTGCTTGGGCCTGTTTGAAGCCTCCTGCACTTACCCAGGCCTGGTGCTGCCCCAAACGGGTCTCCAGTAGGCTTCCCAAGCCTGTCGGAGGCCCCAGAACTGCTTCCTGGCAAACTGGAAGTGACTTCCAGATCACTGGAAACCACTTCTGGGACCTCCAACAGGCCTAGGAAGCCTGTCGGATGCCCGTTCGGGGCAGCACCAGAACCTGGAAGTATATACTTAATTTAATTTAATCAATTAACTTAACTTTTAAAAGCAAGAGTTTACATTTATCTGATTCCAGAAAAACAAATCATTTAGCTACATTAGTTTATAAAAAGTAAATTCTGTTTGTAATAATTGTTTGAATACACTATCTCAGGAATGGCAAACCTTTTTGCCACTGAGTGCCCAAACTTAGCGGCGGTGGCGGCGGGGGTAGTGGTCAAGATCAGCGGCAGCGGGGGGGAAGGGGGCCAAAACAGCAATGGTGACGGAGGGTGTGGGGTCAGGGTCATCGGTGGCGGCGGCAGGAGGGGCAGGGATGGCGGCAGGTTCGAGGCGGCGGCGGCAGGGGCAATGGTGATGGCAGCAGTGGGGGGTTGGGATCGGCGGCAGCGGGGGGTCAGGGGTGGGGCGAGGTTGAGGGCAGCAAGGGCGACGGGTTCAGGGTTATCGGCGGCGGCAGCAGTGGGAGGGGCAGGGATGGCGTTGGTGATGGCGGCGGGGTTGGTGGAGGCGGGGTCTGGGGCGGCCGGGGGCGGCGGCAAGGGCAGCGATGGCAATGGCGACGGCAGGGTTGGCCTGGCACCCAACATGCTCCCTGCCCCCCCACTTCCCCCTCCACAAATTTCCTCATGGCTGGTCCAGCGGAGGGGGAAGTGGGGGGGCCAAGGAGCCTGTCGCGTCCCAGGCGAAAGCTCTTTCCGTGCGACCTTTGGCACACATGCCATAGTTCGCCATCCCTGAACTATATTTTAATATGCTAGTTGTGATAATTTTATGCCAAGTCAAATTGTCCATAGTTATATTTTATGTTCCTAATAGAAATGGGCACAAATCAAAAAATGGCATTTCGTTTGTCGTTTAGGGGGTCTGTTTCGGTTCGTTTCTGGTTTTTGCGAATTTTTGAAAAAAAATCGTTTTCGTTTTTGTTCGTTTCGTTACCGTTTCATTACCATTTATTTCAATTTTTGTGATTTTTTTTTAGCATTTAAAGCAGTTCAATGTATTGCCATAACGAAAACAAAACGGACGACAAAATTTCTGGTGTTTCTGTTCATTTCGTTTCATTTTAGAGACAAAATTCATTTGTCGTTTCGTTACGTAACAAAACGAAAAAACAAAAACGAAAAATTGTTCGTTTCGTGCCCATCTCTAGTTCCTAAAGTAACAGAATGACTTTCAAGCTGTAAAAGAGGGGGAAGTGCTAATGTGGCATGTTTTTCAATTTTTACGATAATTTCCGTTCCCCTCCATGGGTTTTTTTCCCAAGCTTCAACATTTCCAGAAATTTTACATCTTTATTACACAGAGGGAGACCAGGTGGGGAGCACAATGGGTATAAACATTAGGAGGGTATGTTGAATCCAACTATTTTTTAGGTATCTCATAAAAAGCAAGGTGCTTAAGGCACTGTTGCATCTTCTGGAGCATTCACTTTCAAAAAAATTCTCAAAGAATAAACTATCATGATGCACTGCAATAAACCAACTGTGATAAAAATGTATTCTCTGTGATGATTTTTAAAACATACTTATAACAAGCATATCAAAGAAAACATTACGCTAGGTCTGTACAACCTGCAATCCCCTAAACTAAATGACGCCCACTAGCTTTGTGAGGTTGCTTAGGAGGGAATTAACAACCAGTTCTGGTTTTATAGCAGCAGTCACTGTAAAGTTTCCCTTCTAGCGCATAGGTCTGCATTAGATAGGAAGGTCAAGAGCTATACCAGGCTTTCCCAACAGGTACACCGGGGGCTACAAGTAGCCCATGAGGGGTTCAAAAGTAGCCCGCCAGCCATCAATAAGAAATGTGAGGGGATAAGTTCTCCATCTCTACCTCCCCCAACCCAAGGACCACCACTGACCCAGCAAAGCTCTGGGTCTGCCATCCCACTGCCCCAAGCGGGGCAGTTCAAGGGCCATGGTACAGTCCCTTCTTCTCCCTACCGGAAGGATGATCGGCGCACCACTGTCTCATGACCAATTGAGTTGTTGGTGCAGAGCGGAGGAAGGGGAGTGGAGGGGACAGTGAGGGGCGGGGTCATGGACGTGCCCACCTCCTTTGCATGGTGATGTCCCCCTCTTCTATCCCCTGGAGAATTCCTTCCTCCCAACCTTCTATCCTCCTCCTCCTCCTCCCACCCCTACAGCTGCCTCACAGACTGTGATCTGCCGTTCCTCCTGCACCCCTTCAGAGCCATTCCCTCCTCCTTGCGCCACCGTAGTGATGTGATTGCCCCGCTGCTGGCTTGGCCCATCCCAACTGCACAACGAACATGGCAGAAGTGAGTGAGAGCTATGGGCAGCAGCAACAGTTGCAGCGAGGGGGCTGGGAGGGAGAAGGGGGGAAACAGGAAGAGAAGTAGAGTCAAGTCAGGCCCCGGGGCGGGTTGGGGGAGAAAGTGCACCTTTTAAAAAAATCTTCCAGCAGCCTGGGCAAGCGGAAGGGGCGATCTGCGCAAGCATGCACGCGCCTCCCTTGCACCCATCCACACCAGCTCGAGCGGGTATAAGGGAAGTGTGTGCATGGTCAGCCTTACCATTAGACATGGGCACAACCAGAAAAAATAACGTTTTGAGTTTTCGTTTGTCGGAACGGGTCCGTTTCAGGTCGTTTGTTTGTCGCGAAATTTTTCAAAAATTTGTCATTTCGTCGTTTCGTTTGTCTTTTCCACCGTGATTTAGCGCGATTTGACTTCCCCCAGAGCATAGGGGCGTCCCGCAATCAGGGCTGGCGCTAGGTGTTTTTGCGCCCTAGGCGGCGGGTGGGGCGGGCGGCGGGGGGGGGAGGTGCGGGCGGGTGGCAGTGGCAGGGGGCCATGGGCGGGTGGCGACAGCGGCAGGGGGGAGGCGCGGGCGGGCGAGCGGCAGCCACGGGTGGCGAGTGGGCGGGCGGCGGTGCGGGCGGACGGGCGAGTGGGCAGTTAAGATATCACTTAGGATAGAGGTTCTGTTCTTGGCTTGCACCCCAAATGTGTGTGTGTGTGCAAGCAAATTGAAGTTGGGAAAATAGAAAATAAATGGTAGTATATAATATATTTTTAAAATAAATCCACACACCCCACTCCCAGTCAAACCACCCCCTTTATCCAATATCAGAAAAAAAATCCTCACAAACTGCCAGAGAAGAAATAAAAAATAAACTGCTATTCCCTTCAGCAGACAAAGCTGCAGGGACTCAAAGAAATTATTTTCTAAATTCAATTCCCTCCCTGCCTGCCTAACTTAAATCCTAAAGCCTCCAGCCTCCCTCTTCAATCTCGATCGGATCACACCAGCACCAGCAGCCAGCCCTCCTCCCTCAACCACATCCATACACCCGACTGCGATTTCTGGAAGGTGCCTCAGCTTTTTATGCCCTCCGAGACCTCCAGAAGTGTCAAAAACCTGGCGATGCCATTGGTGGAATGGTTCAAAGAACTTGCATGGTCCCATCCCATGCCCAGCCCAAATGGGCAGGTCTAAAAAATATATAAAATAAAATAAAATAAAATCAATACGTTTTATTGCTATAAAAAACCCACTGCTGCTACTATTAAAATTCAGGCATTTAAAATAAATAAATTTCACATGTTTCTGTGGTGATCTGGTGTGTTTTTTGACCATGATTTCAAAAGAAAAATTGCGGTCGCCATATTGGATTCCCCCCCCCCCACCGCATGGCATGGCGAGACGACGAGGATGACCCCTCCCCCAGCCTGGTGCAAGCAGCCCGACAGGAGAAGAGGGGGGAAAGGCCAGGGACCCCCCAGAAACCACCCCTCTGGTAGGTGGCAAAGCCTCAGGCAGGCATATTTTCGCCTGCTTTTTTGGCCGGGAGTCAGGGTTTTAAAAAAAAACTTTTAAAAACTTTTTCTGTGCTTCGCATTGCGCGATTGCCGTGATGCCACAAACAAAAACAAAAAACCAGACCAAATTTTTCTTTTTTCGGTTCAAGTTCGAGTTCTGACGGCTTAATTATCGTTACCGTTTCCGTTACGTAATGGAAAGGAAAACGAAAATTTCACTGAGTCGTGCCCATGTCTACTTGCCATATGTAATGCATTGAAATATGTTCCTTCCAGAAAGGATTAATTGATTTTCAATGCATTCCTATGGGAAACCGCTGCTCTAATTACAGGTTTTTTTACTTAGGAGCATATGCTCGGAACAGATAAAATTCATAAATAGAGGTTTTAGTATAGCAGCCCTTAGACACTTTCGTCTGGAAGAAGTACACCTCGGCCTGTTCAAAGCTGGACAGCCCTGAGCTATAGGCACACCTAATGATACATCAAAGATAAGAAACGATCCATTTTAAGTGCTGGGTTTGCCACATTCATTTTTTGATAAATAGTTTAGAAAGCGTGGAAAAACTTAAAATATTAGATAAGAAAGGTCTATGTTCAATTATCTTTGTTCTAGCTGCGGGCGGGGAACACAATAGGCCTAACACAAAGCTATAGCGGCACCTCGGCTACAAAATGAGAATGAAACAAATGGGAGTGTAAGTGGGGAGCTCCCATAGTCACTACCCAGGACTGATGCAAATGCACCCATAGAGCACAAATCATCCACGGTCTAAAGGAACAGTCTTAAATAAGCCTACGCATAAGAGCAAGATTACAGATACAGTACTGAACTAGTTACAGTCTACCATTAATAAACAAGGATTTCCCACATTCTCACAGAAGGAGAATTAGGAAATATAGTTATGCTAACATCTAGGCCCAGTGCCCCAGATATCACTCATGGGGATGAGGGAAGATTCTATTGTTTGCTATTGTGATGCAAAAAAAATGAAATAAAAAAATGATACAACTTCTGCCACAGGCCATCAAGCATTTTGCTCAGTTTGTTCCGCTGATTAAACTGGATAGCTTTTTCAACCAAACCACTCCCTCATCTCCAAGCAAACTAGGCAACTTGGACAAATAGAGACTTGAAAATGTTTAGAAGCAAATGTGTGTCTGATCTGAATTGGCAAGCTTCCTGATGACACAAGTTTTAAATTTTTATTTTAGGGTGGTAGTCGTGTTAGGCTGCTGCAACAAAAAACATATATTGCACCATAAACATGCATGGACTAGAGCCCAGTTTGACAGGTATTTTCCTCAGCTGGTGGATGTATAAAGTTTTTCAGTTTAGAGCCAAAAAGTAAAGAGAAATGCCAAAAAATGTAAGTGCTGTGGTCAGTGACATTTGCTCTGCACAATCCTGAAGACTTATCTTCATCAGCTACAATTAAAGACCTTCTCCTACCATATCACTAAAATCTGCAATCTCATCAACACTGCACAAAGAAGACTTCTCCGGCGTCCCTTTTTGATATTGCGACTATCTGACTTGCGCCTGCCATCACGTCAAGAACAAAATCAGCATGATAACATCATGGTTTGCAATGTTTCTAGCCATACAGAATGTGAGGACAGGTACAGGGGGGGAAAACCCACCATCACAGCCAATCTTACCCACAGAGGACAAGTTTATTGTTAATCAGCTAGACTCCCTACAAGAGGTGGAGGCATAACAGTGCAACATGGCATTGTACAGGCCCTTAGCTTCACATCCCAAAGAAGAATTACAAAACCTCATAAAGCCATTTCATGTATATGTGTGGGAACAGTTCTCACCACCAGCACACTGCAGCTATCATTTGGAACACACTCCGATGGCCACAGGCGCCATCATGGCAGGGCAGAAGTGGAGAAACGTCTGACCCTTCTGATATTGTTGCCTCAGCTACAGGAAATTGGGAGAGTGAGAACAGACAAAACATTTTTTTCCACCCAACGTGTTGTTAGTCTTTGGAACTCCCTGCCACAGGAGGTGGTGATGGCATCTGGCCTGGATGACTTCAAAAGGGGATTGGACAGATTCCTGGAGGAAAAGTTTATCACAGGTTACAAACCATGATGAAGATGTGTAATCTCCAGGCTTAAAACCGGGGTACTTCAAGGGCCAGATGCAGGGGAGTGGTAGCAGGAGACAGATATCTAGTCTTGTGCACTCCCAGACACATTTGGCGAGGCCACTGTGAGATACAGGAAGCTGGACTAGATCGGCTTTTGGGCTGATCCAAGACGGCTCTTATGTTCTTAAATTAAACTACACCTCACATCCTTCTTCATAACTGGCTATGATGGCTAAGGCTGATATGAGTTGCAGTCCAACAATATCTGGAGCTGCGTAATCCTGACTACCATAATAAGACACCTAGCTAAAGAAAGTCAATCAGTGCCTATATTGCTGTCAGAAGCTGTTTATTTGCAGGACACCAATCCTAAGGAAGCCATAGTCCAAGCATAGTCAAGAGCGTCCACCAGAAAATTGCACAGATTCCATATAGAGGCATCACTTTCAGTGATGGACTAAAAGCCATTATGAATGACTCTAATAGAAACCAACAGGAAATTAGGCCTGATCTCATCCTATCTTGCAGTCTAGCAATCTTCCAGGTGAGAAAAATTTAGGTGCCTTTCTGGCAGATGGAACTCCTAGAATTGAGAATTCCATGCGATCTGGACGAGTCATTCTGAATTAGCATGCCTAATAGAGACATTACCACAAGCATACAGAGCCTTCTATTTCTTTGCTAAAAACCCACACAGGACAAGCCGTAGAATGGTTAAAAAGAGAGAAATACGACCTCTCTCCAAGTGTAATTTTATTCTCACATTAAAAATTCCTTCCTAGATCCACATTTACAACTAATCCACCAGAAAATTCTCTCCCTCTCTCTCTCACACACACACACGTGTCAAATAGATTCCATCAAATGAGCATGTAAGGGCCCAATGAATGCTGCAGATGCTCTGAAAATGGCAGAGATATAATCTATGTTTTGGCATTGCCCAGTCCTTTTCTCCTTTTGACAAAAGATAATAAACTGTATTAATTTTGCACTTGAAACAGCACTGGAATTTTATACATGTGATTTACTGCTGTGAAACTGTAGTAAATTACATGCAGGCTTAGCAGCTACGCACAGTCTATTACACAGATGTTCCCAACTTCACCACAGATTGAATAAGGAACAGATATCTCATGGATCGAGCCACAAAAGAACAAACAGCATATAATAGGAAAGGACAAAAATATGGGAATAAATGGTCTACTTTCGTAAAACTGTTTGGCAACTCACCTAGACCAATGGCCTCAACCTTGGGTAACCCAAATGTTCTTGGACCGCAGTTCTCAGAAGCCTGGGAAGTGTGTTGGCCAGTGTCTCTGGGAGTTGCAGTTCAAGAACAAATGACTGTGAAGTAGCAAAAGCAAATGGCCCTCCTGAGAAGGAGAACAGGGGACCAGTTGTGTGACATCCTTCCATAATAGTGTCAGGACCTCATCAGACAGAACTGGGAAAGGTGGCATAGAGCAAAATGTGCTTTTGAGAGGGTCTAGAAGAAGCAACAGAAACAGACGTCTTCCATTGTTGGCAATAAGGGCATTGATAGTATATGGAATAGATTCCCATATACGGTACTTGGCAGTAATCTACTTTTTATAGAAGATGTCTATGTCATCCATCTTAGTGTTGAAAAGACCCTCCACATCAAAGGAGAGATCCTCACTTCTAGAGCAGACATCATCTGAGAGGCTTGTCACATGGAGCCAGTCACAGTGTCTAATGTAGACTGCCATTGCCCTAGCAGAGCAATCCATAGCATGATAGCTTGATCTCATGTGCTGGGAAACAACAGCCATGATTTCCTCATAGGTACCTGTAAGGGTGGCACAGCTGTAACTGGGTAGAGATCAAGGTGAAGTTGTACCTTGTTCCATAAGAAATGCTGGTATGTTCCCATGGTGTCCTAGTAATTCGCAACCCTCATGGCAAGGGAAGCCGTGGAGCAGAGATGCCAGCCAACAGTATCTATTTTGTGCCCTTCTTTGCTTTGAGGTGTTGAAACTTGGCATCCCTTTGATTTTGCTTGTGCAACCTCTACAATTGTAGTTAGGCCAAGGGTAGTGTAGAAAAAAAGTTGTGCCCTCATTGTAAATTCAGTAAAATTTCTTGATCCTTTGGGATGTGAGTGGACATGACTACGGTCTCTTCCAGGAGTCCCAGGAGTAGCAAGGGAATCATACAGTGTGGAGCAGACAGAGGACATCTGATCATAGTGACAACGAGGTGGTGGCTTTCACGCTTCTAGGCTGAGGGATCTCACAGAGAACTAGATCTGAGTAGGATTTCACGTCTTGTGAAAAAGAGATGGAGGATGAGATCCCCTATTTCTGATTCAGGGATCATGATTAGAGATGGGCACGACTTAGCGGTATTCCCGTTTCCGTTTCCGTTACTCGGTTCTGTTACTCTACGGAAACGGTAACGGGAATTACTCCGCCAGACTTCGAGCTCGAACCGACGAACGAACAATTTTGGTCTGATTTGTCGTGCTCGTTACTTGCATCGCGGCGATCACGCAATGCCAAGCGGCACAGAAAAAAAGTTTTTAAAAGTTAAAAAACCCGGTTCCCGGCCAAAAAGCAGGCGGGAAAATGCCTGCCGTGCCTCAGGGCACCTACCAGAGGGGTTGTTTCTGGAGGTCCCCGGCCTCCCCCGTCATCCCCCGTCCTGGGCTGCTCTGGTGGGACTCGCCGCAGGCTCGCAGCCAGCAAAAAGCCCAGTCTCGCCGCTGGCCGCCCGCAATTAAAGCGCAAGCAAGCGGCACGGACGGCACAGGAAAAAACTTTTAAACTCTCCCCCCACCCATTCCCGGGCCAAAAAAGCAGGCGGAAAAATGCCTGCTTGACTAAGGGCGCAGGGCACCTACCGGAGGGGTGGTTTCTGGAGGGGGGGTCCCGCCTCCCCCCCGTCCTGGGCAGCCGGACTCGAGTCGCCATTTCGCAATGCCATGCGGTGCGGGCGGGGGATCCAAAATGGGGCGGCAAACGCAATATTGTTTTTGAAATCGTGGTCCAAAAACACACAAGCACAACAGAAACACGCGAAAATTTATAAACTGCCAGATTTTTCACAGTAGCAGTGGGTTTTTTCTTGCAACAAAATGTCTCTCCTCTCCTCCTCTGTCCTCCATTGATTTTATTTTATTTTTTTTACACCTGCGCAGTGCGCAATGATGGGCTGGCCGAGTGGCCAGCCATGTGGGAGTGGACAACCATGCAAATTTTTGGAGCCATCGAACCAGTCGCATGGCCACTTGGCCATGGAGACTTCTGGGATGTGCCAAAAAGCCCCCTAAAACCTGCCCTAGCCCTAACCCTAACCCTTGACTCCGTACATACGTCACAGACTGTCTTCTTAGTGGGTCAGAGAGGCACCCAGAGGTGCAACCCACTAGCCCACCGTAACCTTACCCGTCACTAGCCTAACCCTAGCCATTGCACTAAGCCACCTTAAAGCCAGATCTACTTGCTTGCATTGCACTACACGCAGCAAGTACAATTCCCTTCTGTGTGAGACATGGTGGTGCGGGAGCCTTGTGCAGGGAAGGCATGACGCTATCACTCTCACACTGGTCTCACTGTCTGCACATTATGTTATGCAATATCCATATGGCTATTGCATAGCATTTTGCAGCAGCAGCAGGTGAGGAGGGGAGACCCCCATGTAGAGGGGTCTCTCTTGGAGCCTGCTTCCCCTTCCTAGTGGCAGGAGGCACCCACGGGTGCCTCCAGGAGCCCACTTTCCCTTTATAGCGGGCCAGAGGAGGCACCCACCCCACAGAGGTGCCTCCAGGAGCCCGCTCCCCCCCAAAACCAGTACTAACGACAACGAAAAAACGAACCGACTAATTTTTGCGAATTTTCACGAAAACCGGAAACGACCCGAAACGGGACCGGCCCGACTAACGACAACTCGAAAAAATTTTTTTTCAAGTCGTGCCCATCTCTAATCATGATGAAGTCCACGGAACTTCTGAGAGGGAATCTGGGAGTTGAGTCATGGCTACTGGACTTCTTTTTTGAGAGATAGAAACGTTTCGCTGTTCATCCAAACAGCTTTTCTATCTCTCAAAAAAGAAGTCCAGTAGCCATGACTCAACTCCCAGATAAACGCACCTGGATGACTGAGAATCTTCACAGACGTATTCTGAGAGGGAAGGTGGATAAACCAGGTCCACATCTCCCAGCTTCAAAACTTGAGAATTGTTTGGCACTGACAACAGGGAAGGTCACTGTTAGACAAAGATGGAAGTACTGTAGTGATGATAGTCAGCACCAGTATGGTGTTTCAAGAAAGGCGGGGATTGGTATTGGGTGCTAGGACTCTATCCAAATCCAAAGACAGCATGATACTGAGGACTGGAAAACCAGACATGCTTGAGCAAAGGAGGCGAGAGAGGGGGTGATGCATGTGCTTATGGTAGTGCCTTGAACTCGAAGGAGCAGGAGACACAGTGAGTCACATCTGGTGATTGGTGCTCAGCAGTGATAGCTGATGTCAGGAACAGACTGTTGATGGTGCGAAGTCTCATGTGGGCCTTGAAGTCTTCTGGAATGAGCCACAGCTCTTGCCAAGGAGGCCTATAGAACCAGAGGCAATGATGCTTGACTCAGAAGGTATTGACTGAGCTGATGGAGCCAAAGCAGGGACTCCAGAAAAGTAAGACATTGGGTTGAACCAAGGTGTCCCTATATACATGTCCAGCTGGTCAGAATGATAAGCCAGGGTGGGGGTACATTTTCAGGTAGTATTGAGTAGATGGATGCTGCCTGCCGTAAAGTCTAAAGTTGTCAGACATGAGACTGAAACAATCCCTGCAATGAGACCAGTGAATGGAAAGTAGCTGGCTCTGATAACAGCAAGTCACACTGGATGGATGGAGCCAGAGGTGGCTAAGCAACAACAATGGGGGAGCTTGTTCTCGGTATCAAGGAGGAACAGTGGTGTCAAGACTTATGATGACTCTTTCTAAGGCTTCAAGCTTGAGTGCTAGGAAAGGACACCTGAGAAAGTTGTGAATCAACTAAAGGCAATCTATATTTCTGCAAGGGGAAGAAAAAGAATGGAGACAGTCTGGGCATTCACTGGAAGTTGATGAGGAAACTGAAGCTCAGCGGTCTTGAAACAATGGTGGAGTATGCCCAGGCAGATGACGTCTGCTGGGCAGGTCTCAGTTGGCTGCAAGGAATTTTGGAGTCTGTGTTCTTTCCTTTCTTGTGTCAGAGGTCCAATATAGGTTTAGGCACTGAAACTATAATGACACCACTAAAGGCATCAAGGTCGACATTTGCTCAGAGCCTTCAAGAAGTTTTTTGTGAAGTTTGCTCAGATTGGAGTGATGCTTTCAAAGTTTCTTTTGGATCAAAAGGTGAGGAGAATGGTTTTTCTCAGTGCAGACTTGATGAAGGCTCCGAAGATGGCTGAGAGCCTGGAGTATTTTCTGTTTCCAGAGGCTGAGGCCAGACGAGTGGGAGGGCAGATAACTAACAATCTCTGCTTCTAAGCTTGACGTTCCAAGGCTTAATGCATGTGTGCTAATTAACCCATATGTGTGATTTCAGATACTATAAAGAAGAAAACTTGATTACCAAGTTGCAAGACAGCCAGACAGAGACAAAGCTGTTGTTTTCCATGTGGTACAAATAAATGTTATAAAAAGGACTATCCCAAACAGGAGAACACTTGTCCAGATATGTCAGGGAAAGGAACTAAAACAAAAAACTCCAAACACAGAGCTCCTTCCAACCACCAAAGCAAATATAGAAACAAAAAACCAAATAAACTCACATATACAAGGGTTGGAATTACTTTTGGTGTTGACTTAACTTCTAGGAAAATGAGTATCTTATGGATATGGCAAGAGGGGATTTAGGACTGACAGTAGAGTTACTGAGAGTAAGGGGACACTCAATATGCTTTGTTGCTTAATGCTTAATGAAGAAAATGAAAATGAGGGATATGTAGATGAATCAAGTCTACCATATATAAAACATGTGCCTTGCTTCAAATAATTCTCATTTGTCTTGGAAGTCACATGTCCAAGGGATCAGCATTTAGCACTGTAACAATTTGCCTTGCTTTTCGATGTGAAGCCCATTGGTTAAAATATGCAAAGCTTTTGCCCAATTATATGTTGGAAGTTTTCATTGTCTGTCAGGTGTATAAACAAAATGTGGTTTTGAACACAATTTAAACTTATTGCTCAAATGTATTTTATAGGAGACTTGGACAAAAATCAAAGGACACAGTGAGGATATTAAAAATAAAGATCATGCAAGAGGGATTGAAATAAGGCAGAAATGAACAAAGTATGTTTATCATCATAACTGACTGGAATGCAGTCTATGTTTTATAGACTATCGCAAAACCTTTGACTGAACAATCCTGAGAAATGAGGGGTTATTTTAAAGGAAATGGGTGTGCCTCAGAACTCCATTGTCCTGAATCAACCTGTGTTGTAGACAAGAAGCAGCAAACACTTGAAACAACATTAATGACAGAAAAAAGTGCCAAAGCAGGACTGCAGTTGAACATTTTAAGATGACAACAATCAGGACTACAGACCTATACAGAAAGGAAAGTGGAGAGGAATGGATATGGGTGGAATTGTTTTGTATAACGAGTGATGCACACTCGATCGCTATTAAAGGGTTTCTGGTTTCCTACTAAGGGTCCCATGAGGATGCTACCAGGGGAAGATGGGAATGTCTGTTCTCAAAGCCAGCCAACTAGCTTCCACGATCAGCCTTTCTCCCCCAAAATGGGATTGGTTGGATCAGTACACAATGATGAATCTATGAGACGAGAAAGAGAATTGTTGGAAGGATCTAGCACGGTTGTTCCCAAACTTGAGTGGCCAGACGTTCTTGGACTACAACTCCCAGAAGCCTTCACCACTAGCTGATTCTAGAGCAGTGGTGCCAAACCTTCGGCACTCCAGATGTTTTTGGCCACAACTCTCACAGTCCTCTGTCATTGGCAGTCTAGGCTTGGAATTCTGGGAGTTGTCGTCCAAAACATCTAGAGTGCCAAAGGTTCACCACCACTGTTCTAGAGCAGGCCTGCCCAACAAGTAGACCGCAGGCTACCAGTAGCTCGCGAAGGGTTCAAAAGTAGCCCACCGGCCATCAATTAAAAAGTGAGGGGATAAGTTCTCCACCCCTCCCTCCCCCACCCCAAGGTCTACCACTGCCCCAGCAAAGTTCTGGGTCTGCCAGCCCACTGTCTTAGCCAAGTGGGGCAGTTCAAGGGCCAAGGTGCATTGAAATCTGTTCCCTCCAGAACAGATTAGTTGGTTTTTAATGCATTCCTATGGGAAACCGCTGCTCTACTTACAAAAGTTTTTACTTATGAGCATGTGCTCAGAATAGATAAAATTCATAAGTAGAGGTTTTAGTGTAGTAGCCCTCAGGCACTTTGGGACGGAAAAAGTAGACCTTGGCCTATTCAAAGTTGAACAGCCCTGTTCTAGAGCATCAAATCTTTTGCATCTCTCCCACAGATGAGCAACAGAAGCATTTGGAAAGCAAGGGTAGGCTGTATCCATCCTTCCACTGTCTATCTTTCCCTATTTTACTGCCCCCTAAGAGATTTTTTAAAAATCCCACCACTTTGTGCCTCCTCATGCCGAGTCCTTTCTAAACTTCAAGTGGTTGACATAGCTTTCTGGATGGTGGGCCAATCCACACAAACATGGGATCATGGGCTATGGGTTTAAGACGTGCTTTGCTATCAGGACAAGCTTTTCCATCAAATACTGTACTTGTATTCTTCTGTCTGTAAGATGCCCCCTTGTATAAGACAACCCCTACTTTTCCAGCCCAAAATTACAGTTTTGCAAACGTATGGTTCTCTCCTCGGCTTACCTCCATGTATAAGACGGCCCTCAATTTTAGTCTAACAGTTTTAGACAAAAATATAGTCTTATACATGAAAAAATACTATATGTTTTGTACATAAATTTAGTAATCTTTTGTTTTAAGCTCAGCTTTTGACTGGCTTATTACTCAGTGGAATAGGGTTAAATGCTCACAGGAAATAACATTGCTGTTTACTTTGTTATAAAAGGGATCTCCTAGCAGAGGTTCCCACAGACTTAACAGTCTGAATCAAAATTTCCAACACAGTGTACCTGGAATATAACAAGCCTGATGTTAGATAATAGGTCAAAAAAGAAAGACAGCAACCTTGCTTACAATGGAGGCAAAGAATGTGTCTGGTCTGAATCCTATACAATAACTTGCTTTGTGCTCTAGGTATGCAATAATCCACAAAGCAACTTTCCCCCTTATTTGAATAGGCATCTTTTCTGTTGATATAGATCCAAATTCACTACCTATTTTTGACATTTTCAAAAGGAGTCAGATCTAACCCAAGACCTTGGTGACGCAGCTGTCCCTTGGTGACATATCCATTCTCTTTTCTTTATGAGACAAGATACGAGTATACTGATTTTGTATTTGCCAGGACAAAGAGTAATGGAAAGAGAGATGACTTCCTAATCTCCATCCTCCAAGGTCCTAACTGCCATGTCATTATAAGAACAGGTGCTCTTCAGTCAGCTCCATTATTTCTAAGTAGTGCCCTACCTAAGCATATCATCATTATCTCTTCAGATGGCCAGCCTATCTCCTCGTAGAGATGCTATGTATGGTTGGACTGCATTATCAGTTGAGCAAAATGTTGCACATATTGTTTACTCACAGGACAAAAAACAATATTCCCCTGCCCTGAGGTGAAACTGTAAGCATCACATTAATTATTTCATTTAGTCATTCCTTTCATCTAAGAAGAAAAAAGTAATTTAATTGTTTAAAAATGAAATACTACAACAATGCACACAGAAAACAGAATATTTTACTTGACACTTTTGTGTGGATTCTTGCATATTTTCCTTCTTTTTAGATAAAATTGTAAATAATTACTATAATTACCTTCCCCCCTCCTTCCTCACTAAATTTGTTTATGAAATATTTCTGTCCTATTTTATATCCATAGACCATAAGATAGACTCTGGATTTGGAACATCTTAAGCAGCACAAAAGAATTCAGCAAAATCAAAACCATACCTACAATCCAATAGTTCAAAACCAAGCTATGGTTGGTGAGCCAAAAGGCTTGGGTAAACAGACAAGTTTAATATGATGCTAAAAGTTATTATGAGCCACAAGACAAAACAAAATACATTAAAAAAAACAGGTGCCACAGCCAAGTTTTTCCCCCACATCCTCAAGATAGCAAGCAAACTGTTTTCAGTCATAAGATTCAGAGACAGACCTCATGCTCAGCCTGGTATTACAAGATTATATATTCAGGAGTAAAGATTCAAGGTCATTTGGGCCTCTGAAGGTATCACTAACACCTTGAAATCTGAACTGGGACAGACTGGGAGTAAACATCTTCCAGGGCAAATTTTCATGGATAAGACAGTTCTGCAGCACTCCTTCCATTTCATGGAACATAAGAAGAGCCGTCCTGGATCAGGCCAACGGCCCATCTAGTCCAGCTTCCTGTATCTCACAGTGGCCCCACCAGATGCATCTGGGAGCACACAAGACCAGATATCTGTCTCTTCATACCACTCCCCTGCCTCTGTTCCTTGAAATACCCTGGATTTAAGACTGGAGATTACACATCTCTCTCGTGGTTTGTAACCTGGGATGGACTTTTCCTCCAGGAATCTGTCCAATCCCCTTTTGAAGGCATCCAGGCCAGATGCCATCACCACATCTTGTGGCAGGGAGTTCCACAGACTAAACGTGCTGGGTGAAAAAATATTTTCTTTTGTCGGTTCTCACTCTCCCAACCCTCAGTTTGAGTGGATGTCCCCTAGTTCTAGTATTTTCTGAGAGGGAGAAGAGCGTCATGCCCTGCATTATATTGTACATCTCAATCATATCCTCCCCTCAGGCGGCTTTTTTTCCAGACTAAAGAGAACCAAATGTTTTACTTTCCTCATAAGGGAGGTCCCCCACCCCCAGTAATCATTTTAGTCGCTCTCTTGTGCACCTTTTCCAGTTCCACTATGTCTTTTTTGAGACGCGGGGACCCAGAATTGTACAGCAATTGTATGCCGTGAATGCCAACAGGTGACCTCACAGCTAGGTCTGCCAGGATCTCATTTCTGGGACACAAAAACGATCCCAAGACCGTCCCATCCATAAAGTCACGATCTTTTTCCCTAATCTCGGACGATCATGGAATAACTAACTGCCCTCCTCTGAGTGGAATACAAGAACATTGCCTCTCCGTGGGTGTCTCATCAAAGCACAGGAAAATACACTCTAGGGGCGGTGGTGGCCAACCAAAAGCAGGCGAGCGAGTGTCCTGGGTAGAGGCAACCCGATTTCGTTGCAGGACGGCTTGCTCCGTGAAAAAGGCGAATTCTTTGGGAGCGGCGGTCCCGGCGCGCCTCCAGCCTTCCGCAGAGAACCACCCGCGGGGACTCGGAGGGCCTACAACTCCCATCAGCCCTCGGGCGACCACAGGCGGCCGCAGGGGGTGCTGGGAGCTGGAGTCCAACAAATCCCTGAGGGGAAGACCGTGGTGGCTCCAGAGGAGCAGGCGGTTAAAATGCGTGGGGCAGGGAGATAAGAGGCGAATGGGGGGGGGCAAGAGGGAGAAATCGGGGGGGAAAGGGAGGCGCAAGAGCAGGACAACGCGGAGGGAGGAACGGAGGGCGGGAAGGAGCCCGAGACGCGAAGGGAAGCGAAGGGGCAACGGGAGGAGGAGGCGGCCGAGAAGAGACCCCGCGAGCCTCCGGGGGGGGGGCGAGAATCCGAACGAGAGGGACCGCACGTTACCCAGCGCGTCAGAGGTCCGCCGAGAGACGTTGGTCCCGCTCCTCCTTCTTAAAGCGGGAGAAAGCGCGCGAAACGGTGGCTCGCCAACTTTTGTTTTTTGCGCCACAGAAAGGAGCCGAAGGCGAGGAGTCGCTCTTCTGCGTTTGAATTTCGTCGCCGCGGAAGCAGCGGACTCCGGATTGGTTACACACACCGCCTCAGAAAGTTTGGGACATCTGATTGGGCTAAGATTTGATTGGCACGGGAATGGACCACTCCCTCTCTGCTTCTTCAAAGCGGCGGCGGCGGCAGCGGCGGCCGCTTCCGGTAGCCTGAGGGCGGGCCGAAGCCTGCAGTTGGCCGCCTCTGTCCCTTTGGCGAACCTGGGAGATCTCTAGCCGGGGGGGGGGGGGGCGCGCGCTTTCATGACGTCGGAGGAGGCTCGACCAATCGTCGGGCTTGATCTCGGTGTCCCTCTCCAGGTTAAGGGGAGGGAGGCATTAAATCCGTTAAAATTAAATCCTGAAAGTCGGAGGGGGGGGGGGCGAAGGGGCGCGGTTTTGAGTTGTTCTCTTGTCCGACAGGAGCATCATCATCATCATAATCATCATCATCATCATCTTAACGAAGTGAGCGCATTGCCTGATCGAAATGGGCCTCCAAACTTCATCAGTGAATCGAAAGTGATTTTCAAAGTGCAGTGGTACCTTGTATAAAGGAATTAATTTGTTCCAAATGAAATTCTGTTAAGCAAATTTTCCTTTATACAAATTTCCCATAGGAATGCATTAAAAATGGATTAATCCCTAATCGCAACCATTTTTATGTTGCATGGATTCACACCATAGGCGATTCTGTTAAGCAAATTTCCCCTATCACCAGAATTTTTTATGTTGCACATGTTATGTTATACCAACGGTTTGTTATACAAGGGTTCACTGTACTGTATTTGGCGAGTGATGGGGGAGAAGATCTCACTATGTGTTCAGACTTGACTTACTAGGGTCCAGAATGTTGCAGCTTGACTTCCCACATTGACAGTTGATCTGGTACTTTTGTGTGTTGCGTCGTTACAGTCATGACTGACTCTTCGTGACTCCATGTCCATGGAGTTTTCTTGGCAGGAACACTGGAGTGGTTTGCCAGTTCCTACTCCAGACACCTACAGCACCTGGTATTCCCTGGTGGTCTCCCATCCAAGTACTAACCAGGGCCGACCCTGCTTAGCTTCCGAAATCAGGAGAGATCGGACGTACTTAGGGCATCTAGGCAGCTGATCTGGTACTTGCCTTCCTCTAATTGGGCAGGTATAAGAAGAGAGTTGCCTTGTTTTCAAGGCAAGAACCCTGTGGCCATTGGCCAAGGGTGACTTCTGTAAGAGAAGCCAAGCAAGGCTTACTAAATAATTTCAGTGGCAAAGCACTCATTGGTCAGATGCATTTGTGCAAATTCGGAAGGCCGCATGTCCTTTATGCAAGATGGTCCTTCAGTTGTAGAGGTACCCTGCTTATGGGGGAAGTTTACAGTACAGTACTGTATATCCTTTTTGATGAGGAGTAAATCACCACCACCACCACCACCCCTTTCTCTGGCTGAGCATGAAAAGTAGTGGCTTTGAGAAAGGTATCTCATTTTTCTAAGGATAACCATTTGGAGAGGGATCATCTCATAAGAAACAATAGAAACCATACACATCCACATAACGACTGACAAATGGCAGGAAGGATAGGGCATGGCATATCAAATTTGTATGAACTTGAGGTGTTACATGAGTTCTAGGAGTATGCAGTCAAAAAGCTCTGGTCAGACTATTTCTCTGACATTATTGATTGTTGCCTAGCCAGATATTTCAGCAAAAGTATTGTGACCTCTGCTTCATTTTTTCTATATATATTAATTTTCAGTAAGCTGTGTAAAATGCAAGGTACAGAGCACTTCAGAGAGGTATTAGACAATATGCCTTATTTATTTGCTTTCTATGTGATCGCAGTCTTGTCCAACATGGAGAATAGTAGTGAGTTTCTACTTAAAATATAGTAATACGTTAATTGTGATAGTTGCATATTTTAGTTTTAAAACCTGTTTTTTGTGAAGAACATCATCCTTTGTTACCATTTTCCTCCTTTTTTGGCAAAGGACCACTGGCCACCTCTTCCAACCATGAGGTTAGGTGGAGTACAACTAGCACTTCATTAATGTGTGTTTTTGGGTCTGTGGCCATAAAAATATTGTATTGTATTAATGTGTTATCATTTACTGCCAAGACTTACATTATTTTCCTTGCACAAGGGTAGACCAGCTATAAGATTGTGAATTTGGGGGGGGGGGGGGGGGGAGATCTATATTTTTATGTATCTACTTACTTCATTTATATATATATCCCGTTTTCCACCAGAATCAGGACCCAGCTGGGAAAAAATGGAAAAATAAATACAATATAGTTACAAATGTAAAATAGAATTAAAGTCTTAACTTTCTTATTGTTTTAAAAGTGTAGCCTGCATAATTAAACTGTAAGCTTCCCAGAGAGTGCTGTAAGTGCTGTGGTGTGATATATAAGCAGAACACTTTGCTTTGCTTTTTAAAAAGAGAGATAAAACCTGTACACTAGCTAATATCCTGTGATTTGAACCTGTAACAACCACATGACCACGGGAGGAGAAAAGGCAATGCAAAATAAGAAGCGTCTGCTCACGGAAGTGCGGTAGCGCTCAAAGACTCACATCCCCCCCCCAAAAAGAAAGCATTTGCAAGGGGGCAAACATAGCTCTTTTTTCCTGACAAATAGTTCCAGAGTCTGGAGGTGACCATAGAGAAAACTCACATTATAAAGACTGTAACAAACCTTAGACATGGGCAGGCAAGTCCCTAAATCATTGTGCTTTAAACTTTAACATATGACAGGGTTAAGTGTGTGTGTGTGTGTGTGTGTGTGTGTGTGTGTGTGTGTGTGTGTGTGTGTGTGTGTGTGTGTGTGTGTGTGTGTTTGCACATACAGGTCAGGAAAAGAATCAGCAGTACACCTCCATTTGAAGGACAAAGGGCATTCTTTCAAAGATGAGGATGTACACATATTAGACAAAGAAGAGAGGTGTTTTGAAAGAGGAGTAAGGGAGGCCATTCATATGAGCATTGAAAACCCCTCCCTCAGCATAGTCTATCTGCTACTTATCAGGCTGTGCTTTCCAAAGTCCCCAGGCAAATCAAAAAGCCTTCACCACCAAGGCCATAGCTAACGACCCATTCTTGATAGGTTTCAGCACCTTAGGCCATTGTTCACCTTAAGGCTAAGGATACTATTGTCTCCTTAAGGAGCCTATTTAGGCCACTGTTCATCTTATGAGCCTAATTCAGGCCAGGGTGACAAGAGGTCAAAGCTGCCTATAAGGTGGAGGATTTGCCATGGTGTATTAAGACAGATGAAGCTGTTTGGATGAACAGCGAAACGTTTCTATCTCTCAAAAAAGAAGTCCAGTAGCCATGACTCAACTTCCAGATATACTCACCTGGATGACTGAGAATTTTCACAGATATATGAAGTTATACTCCCATTCACACTTATATGGTAGTGATCATTTAAAAACATTTTGGCTAAAGGGGATCACTCATTAATAAAGAGGATTGTGTTTTGAACTATACAGATCATATTTGTCGGGTTCAACAATGCTACTATTAAGAGGACTTCAAGTTTAGCATTTACTGTGGATCATGTAAAAAGTTATTTCTCTTATTATTACTATTCTGAACATGTTTATTTGAAATGATTTCCCCTGCAGAGACGCTTACTCTCAACCTGGTAAAGATAAAAAATGCTTTCCTGGTTTAATTACAGCCTTTCATACAGCTGTTTTCAGTGATAGGTCTTAATAGGGTTATCCTGTCTAGCTTGTAATTGTTTTTGTTTGGCAATGCTCCCCCTCACTCCCATCAGAAAATGATATTAGAGCTGGCGAATTTAGGAAACTCATCATATATGCATACACCCTTTTTTGTACTTAACAAAAACAAATAATAGAACTATCAGTATGTACTGAAATAATTGTGGGAAAGAAATAGGCAATTTGTAAATGATTAGATGTCATTATAAAATTATATTCACAATTGCCAGCTGATCATACTAAATTCCAACTTCATTTTCCACTGTTTTGTGACACACCTTGCCTTTTCCCTGCCATTCTGTGTCTGTTGATCCTCAGTTTTCACCTCTAATCACAATAGCATCATTACCATTTTAATAGCCATTGAGTCATTAAAACAAATGCAGATGCTCTGCATGCCTTGCACCTGCAGAAAGGAAAGAGATTTCAAAATAATTTGCTACTACTGGAAAAGATTATATTGAAAACTTCACTAAACTTTGTAATTTGATGTAAATGGTGTTAAGTTACTGACTGGGTAGTTGAATCGTGGAACTGTACTATCAGCTACATCAGTCCCTTGTGTCTGTTGTTCCAGAGTAAGGCAGACTTCATGTCTGTTTTGTCTCTGTTAATTTTGCGGTTAGGGGCAGTATAAAAAAAGTTATTTCACTTCCATTGCGCAACTACTGAAATTTGTCTCGACCACGCCCCCGAATGGGTGTTAAGTGCAACAATACTGTACCTGGTGCTGGGGTAGGGTTTTCCCTTGTCACTCTTTGTTCCCGCTTTCCGTTCCGAGACAAGACACCATGTAACGACTGTCGTGCAACAAAACATTCATTTCTCTCAGAAAACTGTTTCCAGGGTGGTTTTTTGTGGGTTTGTTGTTTTTGTTTTTTGACTTTTCAGAAGTGAAATATCGAAAAAGAATTTTTAAGCCCCCCCCCCAAAAAAAGGAAAAAGGAAGCTAGACAAATTTGGTGTTGGTCACGGGACAAGACTGTGAGGTTACACTTGTCACGAGACAAGTTATCATGACAATGGGAACACTGAAACAGACTAAATCACATGATCGTGACCAACGCTGTCACGGTACAAAATTAGTCATGGAACAAAGAAGTACTTGAAGTAACCATATAAGTCATCTTGGACTTAAGGCAATGGTGAAACTGGAATTAAACATACCAAAAGATACAATACAACATTTGTATTCTTAGGTGACACCTGTTAAGGACATGCCTTTAATAACAGCAGTTTTCTGGCATATTGCAGCAATTACATGATAAGTCCATGTTTCCTATATGGGGTGCTGTGTCCTGACATCCTCCCAATAAAACTGTGTTTAAAAATGGAGAGGAGCTTGGACATGCTATCATTCTGCCTAGAATCCTATTTACAGTATGTAGTAGGAGGCAAGGGGCGTACTTTACCCAGAGGTAGGAAGAGGAACACTTGCTGAAATCCAGAGGTAAGTCACAACTAGAGTAGACTCAGTAAGGATTTAGTGAGTCAATGACTATATAAGTTCCTTTGTTTTAATAGGCCCACTCTTTACTACGGTTTCTACCGGATTTCAATTGAATGGCTGTTTTGCATATATCATCAGGCTACTTTGAATGGGTAGAATGAAATGTGCAACTCAAACTTACAGATTTGATTGAGGGTTATCAGCATTTTATAAAAATGGACCATGGTTGATTGTCCAGCCAAATCTGATTGGAACCCTGGAGCTTTCATGATCTGTAAGAAATGATGCTAAAAATCAAGGGAATAAAGATAGCTAGGCCTCAAGATGTTGAGTGCCAAAGGCAGGGCTCAGGGACAAGCCTTGAAGAAAGAAGAGAACAGAAGGAAGCCGCCAGCCACAAGATGGGGAGTGACGATGATCTGCAGTATTGTTATTTTACTTCAGTATTGGCATTACAACTAACCAATCTTAAGGTTAGCAAGAGTTGATTTTCGGACTTGCAGTGACCTGTTCCAAAATATATAGGTTGTCATGAAGGGGAAGTTGATCTCAGGCACCCAAACACAACACTTATCACCAATGTGCCCTCTAATTTTTGTCCCTGATGCACAGGACTCTTTTTCCATGCACACATATGAAATCTGCCCCCCATACACATGCCAGTCCTGCTGTACCATAACAAAAACAGTCACTTATGGGTGTGTGGGGTATTCCCACCTGTGTACAGAGGGTGGGTGGAGAGGGACTCGCACATGCACGCGGCCACCTTGGATGGAACCTTGCTTACCACTCTACAGATCCAAGTTGTTGACCCTCGGTAACTTACCCAAAACCACATCTGGAAACACACATGTATCAGTTAGCCTTCACAAGCCATTTTTATATAACCATGGGATCTGACAACGCTGTAACATTAACATATAAGAAACCAAAACCTCCCATCGGAATAGGTTAGGCCATCCACTGTAGCATTAAAAAAATTAATTGGTTGGGGAAGGGAAGCAAGTTAATAGCAAAATGTTTGCACAAGACTCATTTATAAAAGGAAAACTGATGTTTTTAAGTACGTGCATAAAAGGGCAAGTACTATGTTATTTGTGTGTCCACAATAAAACAAAGGGTGTTGTTCTTATGGCAATTAAAGGAATAATTGCTGAAACTGTTCCTTTCACAGTGAAGAAAGATACACACAGTGATTGCAATATAACTTGACTACACAGCTCATTGTATCATCTAGCCTTTGGGTTTTATTTAATTTTTTTTTCCTGGCCTGGCAGAGAGCATAGACAACTTTCAAAGAGAGCTGAGAAGGGTTATTGTGTAGATAGTATAATGTCATTCAGAAACCATAGAAGAGTCCATATAAAGAATATTAGCAGTACCAACACAGCCAACATATTGGGGTGTGGGGAGGGAAGGCAGCCCCCCTCCACACCCTGTCCTGTCCACCACCACCCCACAAAAATGCAGCAGTCTGAGAATGCAGTCTGACATCAGCTCTCGCCTTCTCAGACTGCTGTGGTTTTTTGTGGATTTTTTTTGACTGGTCAGGGTGTGGAGGGAGGCTGACATCAGTGCTCACCTTCTCGGACCCCTACTGTGTGGGGAATCCCCTGGGCTTTCGACACAGCAGCAGTAGACTGAGGAAGAGCGCTGACGTCAGCGCTCGCCCTTTCAGACCTACTGTGAACCAGAGAGCAGAGTAGGGAGGCTTTTGGGGCAGAAAAGGCAAAAGCCTCCCTCCTCCACTCGCCAGTTCTCCCCAAAGCCACCCAGCTCATTTTGACAGTTGATCTATCAAAACCAGCTGGGTGGCGGTGGCAAGAACTGAGCAAAGAAACAGCTGCTGAATCTCACTGCAGCCCCTTGCCTGAAGTGAGATCAGGCAGCGGCTCTCTGGTTCGGTTCCTCCGAAATGAAAACATCATTTTGTTTCCGTTCTTGACAACATGCTGTCTGGTGATCTGTTTTGTTTCATTTTGTTTCGAAACCTTACAAAACGACAAAACAGCATGTCATTTTCATATGGTGCCCACCCCTAGTGTGCACCTTAGAAGGAGCCTTCTACAATATAACTTACGGCACTGGAATTCAATGACTATTTTATATTAAGAGGACTTACTGAGAACTGAGGAGTTCAAATAAATTGGTGCCAAGATCAAAGCTAACTGGAGTCTGAATCATGAAGTCACATCAAGGATCAACAGTGCCTGGCTAAAATGGCATATCACATCAAGCATCATGTACAACAAAAAATCAGTGACCATTTAAAGTCAAAAATCTATCACACCATTGTATGACCTGTCACGCTCTAAGATGCTGCAATGAACCTCCAGCCTAATGGGAAATTATGTTGTTTTATGTAAATCACCCAGAGTTCCCTTTGGGAAAATTTGCTGCAGCATACAAATATAAAAATAAATAAATAAATCGTGGGTGCAATTATGACATCCAATCACATCAGTCACTAACAAGATCCGTGAAACCTGACTACAGTGGTATGGACAAGTCTTGTGCGCTGATGAGGGAACTCTGGCCAAAAAGGGTCTCACCCTGGAGGTCAGCAGATCCCAACCAAGGGGGGAATCCAAAACAGCACTGGATTAATAGCCTTGACAGTGACATGAAGTTGTTCCAAGTTCACCCAGACCTAGCCCATGGTTGTGCCAAATGGAAGGCAAAAACAACAATAGCAGACACCACCACCAAGTGGGACAAGCAGAAAAAGAAAAAACAAGATTTAAATCTATGAGGAAAGGTTCCGCTCAGGCCTGTGCAATTCCTATTCAAGATCAGATGATTGTTTATTTATCCTCGTTGATGTTAAAAAAGAATTACATTTCTCCCTTCAGCATCACTAGAATTAGGATCTCCAGACCCCCACCCCCTGTGTAGTTCAAAATTGACCATACTGCACATTAAGTGACCTTGCTTAGCATGACCTAGAAGGATCTTGCTTCCCTTTATAAGAAAAAATGGTGGGTGAGGAGTCCTGTCTTCTGCATGCTTTGAAGATATAACTAAGAAGTGTTTAGTATCAATAGCTTCAAATATTTGATAGCTTTTGTTCCACTTGTTGAAGAGGGGAAAGGAGAGATCTTTTCAATTTCTTCTCTCTTCCCCTCTGCATTTGAGCAGCAGGAAACTTCCTGTTTTCCAAGATCATTAAGCAGCTTCAATATCCAAGCAGCTACTTTGGTTTGATGACAGGCTGGAACCGAACCAAGACTGAGCAGTCCTGTCTGCCTTTAAAAAAAATAGTAGCCCCTGACAAGAACTCAAAAAAGTGTCAGTAGGCATCAATCAGGCCTGGAATAGTTCCTCATGGCTCACATGTCATATTGTTTCAGGAAGGCACTAAGGCACTAACTTGTCTTTTCCCTGTCTGGACCAGATGGCAGGACAAATTTCTGTCCGATAGCATCATTAGGACAACATGACTGTGCAACTATGGTCAAGCATTTATTGGCGTGCTAGAACAATATGTGTGCCTTTACTGTAAACCCCAAGATTACAAAATTTCTCTTGAGGTCTGCTATTATCAGTTTGCATCTATTACTTACTCACTTAGCCCCAGCATGGAGCTTATGTCTAGCATTGGACCACCTCATGAATCACACCTTTGTTCAGGTACATGGCAGTTGCTGATTTTGAGTGCCTGAGAATGAAGGTGGCATTTCTCATAGCAGTTGCTAATGCCCATAAAGCAGGTGAACTCAGCACTCTTTACGGGGATGAGCCTTATTTGTATGTTCCATTGGTTCACATGTGGTTGAGGAGGTATCAGGGGCATATTAGTTGGTGAGAGTTCTGCTTCCTGCCCCCCCCCCCCAACATCCAGCGATGGCCCTGCCTACAACATATCTGAGGTGTGATAGATTTCCAGAGTTGTGCTAATCACCTGTCTCCTCACAAGTCACAACCATCTACCTTCACCAGGGATTGTCTTCTTGATCAAGCGTTCTTCGGTCAGAACAGCGTTTCTTCGGTGTTGCACTACTGTGCACCCCTTCTTCCTCTACAGTGGTAAGCTTGGTGTTTGTTACCTGAATATGTGATGCGCACAAACCACAAAAGAAGAAACAGGTGGCTTACCTGTAACTGTTATTCTTTGAGCGGTGATCTGTATGTTCACACAACCTCCTCTTCTTTTCCACATTGCCATACTAATTCATAATTTTACTTACAGTAAAACATTGGGTTACGAGCATAATTCGTTCTGGAAACATGCTTGTAATCCAAAGTACTTGTATATCAAAGCAAATTTCCCAAAAAGAAATCATGGAAACTCAGATGATTGGTTATTCAGCCCAAAAATGTTCATATAAAAATGATTACAATACTGTAATATAATATAAAATAATCAAGAAAATAGAAAATGTAAAGAAAAATAAAACAAACTAAAGAACAATATAAATATAAAGAAAAATAAAACCTGCACTCACCTTTGAAAACTTTTGTGGCTGGTGTGAGGGAGACAAGAGAAGCCATTTCCCACTGAAGAGTGTGTTCAATAAAGACATGAAAGATCAGAATTTTCTTTGTATTATTGTTTTAGGCACATTATATTTGTCAATACAGTACACTTGATTTAGAGGAAGATCAGATCACATTGTATGATACATTATTGCAGAACACCATGAAATTCCAAAAGCTTCACATATTTTTTCATGCCACTGTATATAAAAGAGGAGAGAACTCAGGAAAAATTTCATACTGCAGCACTATGGTGGAGCAGAACTTTATATAATGGTACAGATGACAATTTGTACAACAATTATTACAGATAAATAATCTGCCTTTTCTCATATTATCTAGAAAATAAAAAATGTGATTTTCATTCATTTGCCCTGCAAACCAAGACATGAAGCAGCTTTGTGATCTGAATGAATTTAAATTGATTTATTGGTTTGCATGTAGTATTAAACCACTGTTTCTGTTAAAAGGGAGAAATCTAATTTAATTAAATTGTATGAAATGATAAAGGACAAAACCAGCATGTGAGCTTAAGGACTTGTTCACCCAGTGGCAAACTATGGGTTGGACTTACCGTTGACCAGCTCATTAGTTATTCTTGGAGATCAGACCATAAAAACATTATCACCATATATTGGTTAGCAGCACCCAACGCTAAACAGTGCAATCTGTGAATCTGATGAGATTACTTCTATGTTAACATGACTCCTTTATTCATTGACTGAACAAAGTTTCTGTTATTTGGGCGGTTTTTCTTCTATAATGTAAAATTCAGTTCATCCCTAGCTGTAGACAAGCAGAAATTTTAGCATCTTGTGTAACTTAGGAAGGGCTGTATCAGATAGGGTGAGGAGGCTCAAATAGTCAACCTGGATCTATCAGTGACATTAATAAACCAGTTATCTTTTCGGCTTTTCCTTGAAGCACTGGCTCTGATCCATCTGAAAATAGTCCTCTCAGAAGGTGGTGCTGGGGAGACTTATGTCTGGTCTGGGACCTCTAGCTTGCGAGATGTTTATGGGGTGTCCAACATGCTTCCCATCAAATTAGCATCTATATTAAATCTCCAGGTGAGGTCATCCACGTACTCAAACTGGATGACATTAGCAAACTGATGACTCCAGTTATGTCTTTTACCAACTATCTCTATTGTTAACCCAGCTTTATCTCTATCCTTAGATCCTAGGATGGATGTGAACATTCTAAACAGGTATATTGGTGTCAGGGTTGAGCTGGAGAAGGGAAAACAAAGCATGAATCTAAATAAGATAAAGGTACCGACCATGTGTGGAGGGGGGTCTCTGGTAATTGAGGATTAGGTCTTCAATAACCTTCTAATGAGGTTCCCACTTGTAAAAATTGTGTTTTAGCTTCAAGGTGCTCAGAGATCCAGTTTTATTGCTGGATCATCAGACAAGGGCAGTGGCCAGAAGTGCCAACATTCACTGATACAATAACTACACCCTTTTCTAAAGAAATCAGATCCGTCTTAGGAGTTCACAGCTCAGTCACAACTATGTTAGAATAACACTAGTACACTCTTATATGGGGCTACTCCTGACAATGCTTTGAAATCTTAAATTTATTCAAAGAGCTGCTGTCAAGCATTTAACTGGACATGCAGTTCTCAAAGTCTGGCCCGCGGGCCAAATCCGGCCCATCAGGCCATTTTTATTGGCCCATGGCTGGCTGGCCCGCCTGTCCCTCCCCCCCTTCGCCCCATGCTTTTTTTAAAAAAAAATCTCTTGCCATGGGGCTCCTTGCAGAGAAGGCACCAATGGCGTGGCTGGGAGGGAACTACCACTACCGCTGAGGAGGTTGGAGGGGCCAAGCTGCTGCAACTATCAGTGAGTTTGTGGGGCGGGTGGGCAGGCAGGTAGGTGAACCGTGTGGCCGTCTGCCGCCTCCTTCAGCACCGGGGAGCTTGTGAGGGTGGGGGGGGCGAGCGTGTGGGCATCCGCTGCCTCCTTCAGCACCAGGGTGCTTGTGAGGGTGGGGGGTGGGGGCCGGGTGGGCCAGCAAGCCAACACCACCGCTGGGAACATGTGGGAGTGGATGGGCCAGCAACCCTCTGCTGCCGCCGAGGAGCTTGGGGGTGGGCAGGCCGGCAAGCTGTTGCCACTGCTGGGGAGCTTGGGGGCTGCAAGGTCACACAGATCACCTCCTCCCTGTTGGTCCTCCTTGATTTGTCAGCAGCCTTTGATACCGTCGACCACGGTATCCTACTGGATCGGCTCACCAAGGTCAGAATCGGGGGCACAGCTTTTTGCTGGCTCTGTTCCTTCCTTGGGGGTCGGTCCCAGCGGGTTCAGCTGGGGGATGAGTTGTTGGCTCCTTGGACACTCCCTTGTGGGGTTCCGCATGGGTCGGCAATCTCCCCCATGCTGTTAAACATTTATATTAGGCCGCTGGTGGACGTCATCAGGAGATTTAGAGTTCGCTGTCATCAGTACGCTGATGACACACAGCTCTATCTCTCCTTCATCTGCAGTGGAGGCTGTTCGCTCCCTCGACCTGTGCCTGGAGGCAGTTCTGGAATGGACCAGGACTAACAGGCTCATACTCAATCCGGAGAAGACCAAGGTACTGTTTTTCGGGGCGTCCTTGTCTAGGTATAATGGCCCCCTCCCTAGTCTGGGGGGAGTTTCCCTCCAGCCTACGGACAGGGCCAGGAATCTGGGCGTGGTCCTGGACTTGGCCCTCTTCCTGGAAGCCCAGGTGAGGGCCGTTATCAGGGCCGCTTTTTTCCATCTCTGCAGGATCTCCCAGATCCGTCCGTACCTCGACGAGTCCTCCCTAAGGACAGTCGTGCAGGCCCTTGTGATCTCACGGATTGATTACTGCAACGCACTCTACGTGGGGTTGCCCTTGACCCTTGTCCGGAGACTTCAACGGGTGCAAAATGCGGTGGCCAGACTGGTGGTGGGTGCTCGTAGATACGACCACATCACCCCAGTTCTGGCTCACCTGCATTGGCTACCCGTGGCCCTCCAAATAAGGTTCAAGGTCCTGGTTTTGGTTTTCAAAACCCTCCACGGCTTGGGTCCTGAATACCTGTCGGAGCGTATCTCCCAGAGGTCAACTGAGGCCAGACTCACATGGATGTCGCAGGCACGCTCACTCAGGGTGCCCACTCCGAGGGAGGCGCGGAGGTCTGCCACGCGCAGCCGTGCCTTCTCAGTGGTGGGCCCATCATTATGGAACCATCTCCTGAGTGAGCTGCGCCTTGCACAGTCCCTGCCTGCCTTCAAAAAGGCTTTGAAAACTCTGCTTTTTGAGGAGGCATATGGCAACCTACTTTTTATGTATTTATTTATTTATTTATAGTTTGCTGCCGATGTATCTTGCCTGGGGTTTTGTCATTAACTGTTTTGTAGCTCTGTTTACTTTTTAAACCTGTTAACCACCCAGAGTTCCGATTCGGAAGATGGCGCAGTATAGAAATGATACAAATTAATAAATAATAAATAAATAATATTATTGTTTTCAATTAAGGTGTGTTATTGTCTGTTTATATTTTAGCTTCTTGAAAAAATAATCTGAGACAGAAAAGTGAAATAAAGACAGTGTATATTTAAATGAATCAATGAAATGTGAATCTGTCCCAAAGGAATGTTTTCAATTTTCTCACCTTTACAGTCAAGACAGTTTCATTGTAAATGTCCATACTGCCTCAAGTGTCTTCAGAGTTTGTCATTTATATCTGTGTGTGAGAATTATAATCAAGTCCTCTCCTTTGGAATCATACCTTGACAGATTTAAAAAAAAAAACTACTCCATTTAAGATTATTCAGCTTCCTGTCCCCCTAACCCATTCATGACAAATGATTCCAGTATCACAACTTTGCCCTTATCACATCACAGAAATAATTAAATTGCCACCCTTATTCAAATAAATTTCAAAACACAAGACGGAGGTAATGGCATACATCTTGCACAATCAGCACGCATTCCACCACCTCCTTGACTGCAGGACTACAAGGCACCCACTTATATGAAGATGAGTTGAATGTTAATGCAGAAGTTCAGGATGCAAAAATATTGCTGTAAACAAGTGCACACCTTCAAGGGGGTGACACGCCTATTTAAAGTGAGTGTTGAAACAATAGTACACACCTGCCGCATGTGAGGCAGCAGTGTGTTGAACTTGTTATGTAGAAGAGGGCTTTAAATTTGACCATACATGTTAGTGTGGTTTCAACATAATTCCATCCAAACAGGCATATGGTCCAACATATAAATTTGGCAAGAGTGTATTCACACCACACCTAGGATATGTTAGATGACGTGAGATTGCTACTTAGCACACCATCAAAATGAACTTCCAAACTAATGAATTATATACAAATATATTGCACAAATGAAAACTTGTACAGGAAATCTCTCTCTTCCTCGGGCATGCGAGTTTATCCATTTTTAAATCTACAGCATCAACCAGTAGCTGAGGGCTGTACTTATGACCTACCTGTGGCTATAGTTGTTATATGGGAACAAAATCCTGAGTTTCTCTTTGCTTCATTTATTGTTTTATACTGTAATGGCAAGTATACTTTTACAAAGAAAAAGAACCTTTGACCTTCCAGGTGTTCTGTTTGTCAGCTCCCAAATTGCCTCCAACATTGTCACAGATTATGAGGAGCAATCTAAAACTTTTAGAAGACCAACACTGTCCTGCTGTTTGTTTTCACATAAGAAGAACCTTCCAAAACCTGTCTAATCCACTTTGGTCAGCCACAGGTCTTTGAGAAGAAGACAGGAGATAATATAATAAACTTGCGTTTCCTTATGTTCCACAGCACTTGGCATTCTGAGGTTGGCTTCCCCAATCCTGGAGTAGCACATAATTAAAGATCTTGTATATCATGGTCAAATCATCATTCCAAAGGAAGATGGCAAAAAAGAAATCGGAAAAATACTAAGACTAATACTAATGAAAGAATTAGAAAAGATAATCAAGTATAAGGATGTATCACTGGTGACCAAGACCAGTGGATCACTGTGTCTTTTGGATCACTGCGCTTGGCCATGTAAGCTGGACAGCAAGGAAAGCTGAAAGAGGAAAAAAATACTGTATTTATTCATTTGAAATATGGTGCTGAATGAGAGCTTTGTGGAGATCCTGAAAGACAAACAAGTGTGTCCTAGATCAAATCAAACCCGAACTATCTCTGGAGGCAAATATGATAAAACTGAGGCTGTTCTGCTTTGGGCGCAGTGCAAAAAGGGGTTCTCTGGAAAATACAATAAAGCTGGGAAAAGTGGGAAGTGGCAGAGTCAGAGAAAGACCAAATGTACAAGATGGATTGAATCCTCATAGGCAGCCACAGATGGGTTTGCAAGGCCTGAACAGGGCAGCTGAGGAAAGGACAATTTGGAGATTGCTTTCTCATAGGGTCACCATAAGGTGAGGGGTCACATGACAGCACATAAGGACATCAACAAGATTGGGGGCCATCCACATTTAGTAGAAGCCCTTGTTGAATTACAATGGCCTGTGGAAAATTACTTCATGTTGTTTGTCCTGAATCTTCCACCATTAAGCTTCATTGGGTATGCTTAAGTTCTAGTGTTAAACAAGAAGAAAAACTGTATGCATTTTGTCTATAACATTCATAATGCTGTAGACTCAGTTCTGTTCTGTTTCTATTTCCATATTGGCTGTTAAATAAACAGCACTGGTGGTATGAATGAGGGAGCACTGATATGAAGCTAAACCCTACAGGTATCTGTGATTTGAGATTTTGGAATTGTGATTTTAGACTACCTGGACTCCTATGAGGAAGGTTAGGATGCAGATGAGATAAATAAACATCCTTTGGTTTGTCTTTTTATTTCTTCTCCAGAAGAACAGCCAGTTTTTCACTCAGTGTTAACTTGCACATTGGAAAACTTGAAATAATGCAATATTGTGGTACCAGGAGGTACTAAAAGGGATGTCAGAATTACTTTAGATACTCTGTTAATGAACATGCATCCAGAAGTAAACAGATAGAATGCACTGTTTCTCAGTCTGATGAATAATGTAGATGTCCTACTTGAGTTACACATCACAGTGGCTTCTTACCCAGAGCCCATAATGTTATGTTGGGCAGCATCCAGTTCGGGAAAGTGTGTACTTGAGTACAAACTATGGGGGTGGGGGTGGGAGAGAACAAAGAAGCAGCTGTTCTTGGGGGATGCACTGTACAGGTGCTTTTACACAAATGCTCAAAGCCTCCAAGCAAATGATGGGAGAACTTGAACATTTGGTAGCTAGGGATAACATTGATATAATAGCCATAACAGAAACCTAGTGGGATACCGCATTCCCAGGCTATAAGCTCTATAGGAGGGATAGAGAGGGGCAGGTTGGAGGTGGAGTGGTCATCTATATCAAAGAAGGGGTAAAATTCAGCAGAATGGAGATTCAAGGTGGGTCTGACTCCACTGTAGAATCATGGCAGATTACCAGGTCCAAGGAGCTATGTGATAGTGGTGGTGGTGGTGGGGTGCTATCATCCACCAGATCAAAAACTTGAGGGGGACATTGAAATGAGAAAAATCATGGAGATGTCTAAGAGGGAAAGGATAGTAATCATGGGGGACTTCAATTCCCCACATTGACTGGGCCAATGCAAGCTTGGGGCAAGAAAGAGAAACCCAGTTTCTCAACATGTTGAATGACTGTGCCTTAGGGCCTTTTTACACGACCCCTAAGATCCACTGGTCCCTTAAATTCGGACCAGAGATCTTGAGGGTTCGTTGCTGTTCCTCCATCCCCACCCGCTCTGCACTTCTTTGTTCTGTCTGCGTGAGGGGAGGGAGAAAAAAAAGCCTTAGACAGGGACAAAAGAATGCATTCCTACCTCCGGTGCCGGTGGAGGTTGCTCCGACCTCCGTTTACTTCCTGGTTCCTCTTTAAGGGGCGGAGGCAAAAGAAAAACAACAGAAATAAGCGAGGAGAGCTCAGGCACTCTCTGCATCAAATATTTTTCACCATCAAAAAGCAGGTACAAGAAAAGTGTGCTGGGTCGCGCTAAAGTGGGCGGGGTCGCACTTAATTGTCTGCAAACTCCGGAGCTGATGGGTAAACATTTTTAAGGTCCAGAGCTTGCAGCCATTTGCGGTGGAGCTTAGGGGTCGTGTAGAGCAACTTGTCATGGAGCCCACCCGAGAACAGGCAACTCAAGATCTAATACTGTGTGATACTTAGGACTGGTCATGGATGTGAATGTCACTGAGCCGCTGGGGAACACTGACCATGCTGCAATCTCCTTTTTCATGCATGTTGGGGGAAGAGTGTCAAGTAAATCTGACACAAAAACCCTTGATTTCCAAAGGGCGGACGTCCCTCAGATGAGGAAACTAGTTAGAAAGAAATTGAAAGGGAATTACAAACTAATAGCGAGCTAGAGCACTGAAAACTGTCAGCTACAAAGTTGGCAGCTCAGCAGTTTGAATCCCAGATGCCATACAGCGGAGAGAGCTCTCGCTGTTAACCCCAGTTCCTGCCAACCTAGCAGCTCGAAAGCATGTAAATGCAAGTAGATAAATCGGTACCACCGTAAAAAGCGGGAAGGTAAAATTGCTGGGCACATGGCCACGGATTTGCACAACACTGGCTCTTCAGCTTGAATACAGAGATGAGCACTGCCCCTAGAGTCGGACATGACTAACTTACATGTGCAGGGGGAACCTTTACCTTTACCTTTTACCTCACTACTGAATGTAGATTATAAAATCTTCGCCACAATTTTGGCAAACACTGTAGGCTGAAAAGGATACTGACCTTGATTATACACAAAGATCAGACTGGATTCCTCCCCAAATGGAAACTTTCCTCAAATATAAGAATAGTAATTGAAATCTTGGAATATTGTGAAGCCCACCCGGAAAAATAAATGATGTTAATATTCTTAGACCGCGGTCAGACCTGCGTTTCCTGCGTAATTTCCCGTCAGCGAACTATGCAGTAAAAGATCGTGTGCTAACCAGGAAGAGAAGGAAATTCTGCTCCCGGCTGACCACGCCCCTTGAACAGCAGTTTCAGCAAAGTTTCCTAAACCACCGCCAGGGGCTGGATTTAGAAACTTTGCTCGAAAATGCTTACTTATTTGCTTCTGTCACTACAACAGGACACAGAAAATATGCAGTAAAACAGTTTTTGCCACAGAGGCTTGGAAACTGGAGCGGAAAGTAGGACAAAATGCGTAGTATACAGGTTAGGACCAAACCAGAATAGAAAAGTACGACGCAGAGGAGAGGACACCAACTGCTCATTAAAAACCACATGACCGCCTGGAAAAAAATGCACAGGAAATTTAAATACGCAGAAAACTCAGGTATGACCACGGCCTTAGTTGCAGAGAAGGCCTTTGATAATGTAAACTGGGACTTTATACTGAACCAATTAGAGATAATGGGCCTACAAGGAAGTTTCTTTCAGGAAATTAAGGCAGTCTGTACACAGCAGAGAGCAAGAATTAAAATCAACAGCCAAATTTCAGAGGAGATTCAAAACGAACAAGGCATGAGACAAGGGTGTCCTTTATCCCTTCTATTGTTCATCCTTATGTTAGAAATACTAAACAGACAAATAAGACAAAATGCAAGAATCAGGGTCTTAAAAATAAAGGGGAAGAAATATAAATTACAAGCCTTTGCAGATGATCTGGTACTGCTCCTAGAAAATCCTGAGGAATCAATTAAAGAGCTAATCTCAACAATAGTAGAATTCGGTGCAGTATCAGGTCTCAAAGTGAACTATAATAAAGCTAAATACAAAAGTGGAACAGGTGATACCTTTAGGCTACTATAAAAATAACAAAAACGTTGGTAGTTTTTCAGGGGCAAAACCCCCTTCCTCAGGGCAGTACCAATAGGTTATAACATGGCAAAAGATGGATTTGCCAGGAGTTATTTCTTAAATGTAAGGTCCTTGGCAAGATGGGGGAAAAGCCAGGCAGTTTATTTGGGGCTCAGAGCTTGGATGTTTTAGGCTGCATCCGAAATGAAGGGAGGTGTTTTAATTGTCCCAGTCCTTCCAAAGACATGTCATGGCTCACATACGCACATTCACACCTCTCCTCAATGTGGCTTTATCGAGGCCAATGGCCCCTGCCTTGCCAGCAAAGGGGGAGGGGGGTTGGTGCAGAAGGCCTATGCATTTCCTTTGATGATTAGGATAAAATTTGGAAAAATCCACTGAGCGTAGCTAATTGGATCAAATAAAAAGGAAAGAAATTTCCCAGTTTTGCAGTCTTTTGTTTGTTATTTTTATAGTAGCCTAAAGGTATCACCTGTTCCACTTTTGTATTTGGTTTTTGTGATGGCTACACAGCTCTCAACTCGTTTTGCTTCAATTTATAATAAAACTAAATTCTTGATGAAAAATATGACACAGGAAGTGACATAATTACAGATAAAAACTGGCTTTGAACATGTGGTAAAAATTAAATAGTTAGGGATATACATTTCAAAGAAAACAAGTAACTTGATGAAAGATAATTACTGGTATCTCCCAACACTTAAAGAAATACAGAAAAAAATTGGAAGACTGGGACAAACTGCAACTCTCCATGATGGTCAGAATAGCAGTTATAAAGAAGAATATATTACCAAATCTCCTGTACCTGTTTCAAAGCCTGCCAATACTTTAGGCATCTTTAGGGATGCAGAGGATTTATATGACATGCAAAAATACCTGAAAATTAAACTTAAAGCATTTACAGGACTTAAAATAAAGAGGAGGAAGGGGGTTACTGAATTGCTTACTACACTATAAGGCCAATGCAATGAGCTGGATAAAGGAATTCAATGACTTAGGGGAATTGAAGCTTTTGAAACTTGAAGGACAAGATTTAACATTAGGGTGGCATGCTTATGTATGGTATGTCAAGGCTAAAGACTAAACTCGCGTCTCTGAACACATTGTAAGGAAAGCCCTGTAACAGATATGGCAAAAAATTCCAGGGGCAAAAATAGAAAAAAAATTCTGATCTGAGTATCACCCATAAAAGCATTCACCCAATGTTCCTTGCTTTCGGAAGAAGTAAGGTATACTTATCATGAGCTTTTGACAGGTGAGCAGCAACCTAAAAGCATACAGGAGCTAAAGGTAATGGGTCTACAAACAAATTGGTGGTCAATGTAGAGATTGGAAACTAGGTACAAGAAAGATAAAACTATGCACTTTTATAAGGAGAAGGTTCTGGTTGATGAGTTATGGATATATAGAGATAAAAATCATTAAAATTGTATACTTATCT
Organism: Phrynocephalus guinanensis; assembly: GCA_037367245.1. Lineage (NCBI taxonomy): Eukaryota > Metazoa > Chordata > Lepidosauria > Squamata > Agamidae > Phrynocephalus > Phrynocephalus guinanensis. The sequence continues at coordinate 145,464,850 of CM074733.1, forward strand.
GTTAGAATACAATTGTAGAAGACGAAAGGGGTAAGCTGTTATGGTTAAATGAGTGCAAAACTTTGGATACAGAATTTACATAGATGATTGGACACAAGTGTAAAACAACTACAAATCGATTAATCCGATAAACCTAAGAGAAAATATCTTGAAGATGATCTACAGATGGTATCTTACGCCTGTAAAGATGGCAAAAATTGTGTTGGGGACTAGTAACTTATGTTGGAAATGTGGTAAGCTACCTGGGACCTTTTTTCATGTATGGTGAATGTGAGGGTTCCTCTCTTCACCAGACACCCCGCCCTTCTTTATCCAACAACGAGGCATTCTTCAGTAAACTCATATCCTATTTATTAACCTTTTCCATGATATTGGAGGCACCTTCTTTAACATCAACATCAACGGTTTCAACATCATCAACAAACGGATTGTTTTTAGAGTCTCTCACCAGGGTATAAAGAAAAGAATTTAACCCTCCTTCTGCTCCGGAGAGGTTGGTGCCCCACCAAACCCCTTCTGCGGCACCGGGTCTGGGGTCACTTCTTGCGTCTGTATCCCAGCCTCCACTTGGGTTCTGGGTCCACATGGTGGTCATCGGCATTCCTGGACTGGAAACCCCCTCTGCAGGAGTATCTCCCAGTCTGATGCTCCTCCGCAAGCTTCTCAGCCAACCAGTTCTCAAAGGCAATGTCCTTTCTTATCTGTTTTAACTTTCTGCTATATTCTCTTGCCTGCTGTTCCCCTCAGTATGAACAACCTTGTTTATGCACTCTCCTCCACATGGAGCATCATCATCTTTTCCCATTCTAGGGTGTCTGGGTTTTGCATCCAGACCCACTCCCACCCTGGGGGCAAGATGCGTGACTTTCTTTTTATGTCCCCGTATCCCACCTCCACAATTGTGGGTGTGTCTTCCTTTCCCTCCCTTTCTGCCCCACCAATCCTCAACGACTCCTCGAACTTTCTTCTCATTTCTTCTCGTTCTTTCTCTTCCCTCATTTGGGCGTTCCTCGCCTCCTCCTGCCTCCTCAGTTTTTCCTGCCATTCGACCCAGTCGTCCTGTCTGAGTGTAGGCGGCACTCTCCTCTGCTGAGCCCCTTGATCCTTCCCTGCTCCACAGTGGATACAGATAAAGGACATCATGCAAGAAATTATACAACAGATAGTTGACCTAAAACCAGAAATGTTTCTATTGAATATAATGCTGGGAATAGTTGAAAAAAATTAAGTATATATTGATCTATATATGTACAGCTGCGAGGCTGATATTGGATCAAATATGGAAATACCAGGAGATTCCCAGAAGAGAGGAGCTAAGAAAAAAATACTGAATATTGCAGAGCTGGTTTCTCAGAGGTACTACATGAGAAGCCAAGAGAGTATGTTAAAGAGATCTGGAAAATGTTCTATGTTTGGGCTTAGAAATTATCATAAATAGAGATTATACCATTTATTAGCATCAGTATGGTAACGCAACCACAGGATAGGAATATATTTTATGTTTAGAATTTTATTTTCTCCTCAAGCCTTATTTATTTCTTAATTTATTTATTAAATTACTGGTTTTTGTTGTGTGGATATGTGAAAAAATGTGAAATCGAATGACTTTTTAAAAAGAAAAAGAAAACAATGCTTCAAAATGGTAATGTCTTATATAAGTTAATAAAACAAACTGTGAACAATCCCAAAAATAAAAAAAATAAAAACTGAAGCCTCTGTCAGAAACAAGACAAACTGAGTGGACCTGACAATCTGTAAGCCAGTTCAGTCTACAAGTCCACAGGCCTTTTACCCTACCTAAAAACTGGACCTGATTAACATAGTCTTATTTCTGTCTCCCTTATACTTTTAAAAAATGTTTTCCTAATGGAAGCAGTGCTATACAAATTACATTGGAAGTAAATTTGCCAGACTGATCTATTGATGTACCACTACGTCACTAAGTAATTTTTTAAAAAATGAAAAATGAAATTAAAAGTTACCCATGAGGAGAGTATCCTCCTGTACACTACATGTAGGCATAAGCGCTTGGAAAATGCCAATTTCTTGGGGGGAAACCCATCATCACAGCTGGCAAAGCAACTTTAGAAACCTGTGGGAAAGGGGGCATTGAGTGTCAAAAAGGAGATAGGCAAACACTCATCTGGGGAAATACTGGAGCAATCTAAGGTGCTATATGGATCCTACATGGGGGAAATCTCCCACATGAATGTAAGGATTGATCTTCTGTAGTTCACAAAAGATCACACCCAAGATATTATCCTTTTAAATGTAACCTGGACTGCTCCAATTTCCCCCATCTAATCACAACCTTTCTATGCTAAATGACTGGACTTTAGTCACTGAAACATCTCAGTACAAAGACGTTATGGCTTCAGTTAAGCAGTTATTCCTCTGTTCACAATCAATCTATAATAAGATGCTTAAGCCATGATATATATATCTATATATATCTATATATCTATATAGATATATAGATATATATATAGATATATATATATACACACACACACACACACTAATACCTTGGTTTAAGAGTACCTTGTTTTAAGAGCATTTTGCAAGACAAATATTTCTACTAAATTTTGCCTTGATCAACAAGCAATGTCTTACAATACAAGCACTGCAGCAGGTCACATGATCACAAGTGAGTCAATGGTGATGCTCTCCTCCCCCCACTGGATTGTGGGTGACTGACTGTAATGTTCTGTCTCAGGCAGACTCCAAAGCAGGGGGAAGGGAAGTTTCCCTTGTACCAGCCAGGAAAGTACAGGTTAGGGTTTTATTTTTCTTGATATTTATATTTTTATTTAATTTGTTTCCAACATTCATTCTTATTTTTCAACCTCTTTCTAGTCATGGGGCAGCTAGTCAAGTGTGTATTGGGCTACAAATTACATTTTATTATTGTCACATTAAAAACACAGTAAAATCCAGTTGTTAGTCCCAATCAGAGCACATTCCACAGCCAGGTACCTAATTCATGGTGCGGACATGGACTTCTAGCTAACCTCATTAAGGAATTTTGGCATTTTGTGTGTACAGTATGTGGTCTATGGGACCGCAGAACGAATAATCTGAATTTCCATTATTTCTTATGAGAAAAATTGCTTTGGTATAAGAGTGTTTTGGTTTACAAGCATGTTTCCGGAACAAATTATGTTCGTAAACCAAGGCATTGCTGTACTCTTATTAAGAGCCGATTGCTAGATTCTGCAAACTTACAATCAGTGTGAACAACAGAAGCTGGAAAACTCTGTCAGGCCATCAACAGTTTTGAGAAACCAGCCAATTTATGACATTCTCTGCCACACCAAACCCTGTCTTTCTTATAAGGTTAAAAGTAAAGGTAAAGTTCCCACACACACATGCGTGCTAGTCATGTCCGAATCTAGGGCAGTGCTCATCTCCATTTTTCAAGCCAAACAGCCAGTATTGTGCAAGTCCGTGGCCATGTGGCCAGCATGGCTGCACAGAGCACTTTTTACCTAGCCGCTTTTTATGGCAGTACTTATCTACTTGCATTTTTACATGCTTTCGAACCGCTAGGAGCTGGGGTTAACAGTGGGGGAAGGGACCAAAGGATGATGTAATGTTTTGGAAACTTGTAAAGACTGGAAATATATGCTGTTACTTCCTCAATAAACAAAACAAAACAAAAAACAGTGGGAGCTCACTCTGCTGTGTGGCACTTGGGATTTGAACCACCGAGCTGCCGACTCTGCAGCCAACTGTTTCAGCGCTCTAGTCCACTGAGTCCTTCTTACAAAGCAGGGTTTTAAAAAAAAAGCTTTGGCCACAAGGGCCATATCATGACAATAGGTAGGGCTGCTGCTCAAAGAAGTTGAAGCTGCTGTTACATTCTCACACATACCCTTCCTAACACACCCATTACTCGTCAAGCAGCTAATGAGGACATCTCCCAGTCTCTTCTGCTCCTTAAGTGATACAGTTATGCATTTGTAAAAGTTTGGACGAATTTGCCCAAAGATAGAATGAATCTGTGTTTAAGAAGCAAACAATACATTTATTTCTGGTCAAAAGCAACTTGCGGCAGGTCCCTTCCCTGGCGTCATTTAAGCAAGGGTTGAAGACGTTGCTCTTCAGGGAAGCTTTTAACATCAACTAGTCTTTTTTTCCCCTCTTTCCCAATGCAAGTTTGGATTGCTGCTGTCCTTGTCCGCCTTTTAACTTTTTAACTTTTTTAACCTTTTAACTACTTATGTTAACCGCCTTGAGTTCCCGGTCCGGGAAAAAGGTGCGGTATATAAATATAAAAATAAATAAATAAAATAAATAAAATGAATGTCCTGATTAAACATCATCCGAATTGTCCTTACGTAAAAGTAAAGTGGTCTGCTTATATACTGCCCCATACCACTTCAGATGAACCTTGGAAATCTCTTTAATCTCTTTAATAGAGCTTTAATAGAGTGCGAGACTTTAATAGTAGTTCATTGGAGCATCTTTGCCTCTGAAATGGGGATATGTTTGGATTTTCGTGTCATATGTGGATGTGGTTAGCTATGTCTTAATGGTTTTGTTGTCTGCCGTTTAAGAAGAGAACAAGCATACATTTTTTCCTACTATATAAGCAGTGACGTCCTGGTATCTTATGACAGAGTAAGCTATTTTATGAACATTCCAATTTATTATGCCTAGGTGACAATGCTTCTAATGGCACCTGATATGCCTCAGGAACAGTATATTGTCATGGTCAGATCACTATCTGCTGACCTTTTCCCTCTCTATCGCCACCCCGCCCCACGGGGAGCAGGGCTCTTCCATCTTGCCCCGCCCTCGGGGGCTCCTGGACCCTGCACGGTTTTCAGAGACCCTTCGGGGGTGTACCGGACGGTCTGGTTGACGATCCGGTCAACTCCCTGGTTGAAAGGTGGTACGAGTATGTGGCCAGGGTAGTAGACCAGATCGCCCCCCCCAAGCGCCTTATCCGATGCCGAGCCCGCTCCTCTCCGTGGTTTACCATGGAGCTGCGGGCGATGAAGCAAGAGTAGAGGAGGCTAGAAAGCAGATGGCGGAAAGCCCGCACGGCTTTGAATTGGGCTGCAGTTAGGGCATTGAACGGTCACTACTCTCGAGCGATCAGGGACGCAAGGAGATCTTATGCCTCCCTGAGAATTGGTGAGGCCTCGAATCGTCAGGCGGAGTTGTTCCGGGTGGTTCGAGACCTCACCAATCCCGGTGCGCCGGGGCCTCCTCCTAGTGATTTCACTAGTGAGTCTTTCGCAGCCTTTTTTAGATCCAAGATAGAGGCCATCCGTTCCAAGCTGGACGCCGGTTGCATGCATCCCCCCTCTGCTATGGCCGGTGCCTTGCCACCTCGGTCGCCCCGGTTCATTGAGTTTGGGCCTGTTACATCTGGGGATGCCTCCAGGGCCCTGGGACATTGCAGGCCTGCGGCTTCTCCGTTCGACCTTTGTCCTTCCTGGCTGATTAAGACCACCGGAGGGAGCATGCTGGAATGGGCTTCACTAATTGCCTCTGCTTCCTTCAGAGACGGGATTTTTCCCAGTCGTCTGAAGGAGACGGTGGTGAAGCCCATTATCAAAAGACCTGGCTTGGCTGTAGACGATATGTCCAACTATCGTCCTATAGCCAATGTTCCCTTTATGGGCAAGGTGATTGAGCGGGTCGCCGCCCTGCGTCTCCAGTCGTTCCTGGAGGAGAACCATGTCCTGGATCCTTTCCAGTCTGAGTTTAGGCCGCGTCATGGGACTGAGACGGCTCTGGTCGCTCTGCACGATGATCTGTTGAGGAGGGCCGACAGGGGTTGCTCTATCCTGCTGGTCCTTCTCGACCTGTCAGTGGCTTTCGATACTGTCGACCACGGTATCCTCCTGGGGCGGCTCTCGGAGGTGGGGATTGGGGGCTTGGCCTTTGGCTGGCTCCGCTCCTTCTTTGAGGGTCGCACCCAGCGAGTGAGCGTGGGGGGGGTGAGTTGTCGGCTCCCTGGACACTCTCTTGTGGGGTGCCTCCGGGGTCGGCCCTCTCCCCAATGCTCTTTAACATCTACATGAAGCCGCTGGCTGAGATCATCCGGAGTTTTGGAGCTTGCTGTCATCAGTACGCTGATGACACGCAGCTCTATCTCTCCTTTTCCATCTGTGCAGTGGAGGCCGTCCAGATCCTTGATCGTTGCCTGGCCGCAGTTCTGGATTGGACCAGGGCCCACAGACTCAGGCTCAACCCTGGAAAGACCGAGGTTCTATTCTTCGGAGGTGGCCCGGATGGGTACAGTGGCCCTCTTCCCAGTCTGGGTGGGTCCGCCCTCCAGCTGGCACAAAGAGTAAGGAGTCTGGGCGTCGTCCTGGATCTGGACCTGTCCCTGGAGTCCCAGGTGGCAGCCGTGACCAGGTCAGCCTTTTACCATCTTAGGCTCATTGCCCAGATTTGCTCGTACCTTGATGGGGACTCCCTGAGGACAGTGGTACAGGCACTGGTCATATCGAGGTTGGATTACTGCAACGCTCTCTACATGGGGCTCCCCTTGAACCTTGTTCGGCGACTGCAGCGGGTCCAGAATGTGGCGGCCATGTTGGTGGTTGGTGCGCGTAGGTACGACCGCATCACCCCCTTCCTGGCCCGCCTGCACTGCTTGCCCGTTGCCTCCCGAATAAGGTTCAAGGTGCTGGTTTTGGTTTACAAAACCCTCCATGGCTTGGCCCCTGCCTATCTGGCAGAGCGTATATCCCGACAATTAGATCTGGCCCGACCCACCCGACCCTCCTTGGCCCTCTCGCTCCGGACCGGTACTCCGAGGGAGGCCCGTAAAGCGAGTACTCGCAAATGGGCCTTCTCGGTTGCCGGTCCCGCCATCTGGAACTCCTTGCTGAGCGAGTTACGGCAGGCTCCCTCGCTGGCGTCATTTAAAAAAGCCTTTAAGACCAGACTATTTAGCGACGCCTTTGGCAACAGCTAGGGATGCACCTTTAAAAAAAAAAAATCCCCTCTGCCCCTCGCCAAGACTTGTTTGCCTGCTCGGATCTTCTGTTACTGTTATAGTTTTTAACTTTTTAAAGAACTTTTATGTAAACCGCCCCAAGTTCTCGTCGGGAAATAAATAAATAAATAAATAAATAAATCTCAGTTCAATTTTCTGGCAACATTCCTTTTGGATTCATTCCTGTTAACCAAACCATTAAGTTTGTACTAAATAAAGATACTGTACACACATTTCAGATGGTGCATCAGAGTTCAGCTTAACATTGGGTACTGGGAAGTGATACTACCTTAGAGCATAACAGAGGAGTGTCTGCATGAGTCAGATGACAGAAATGCTACAGAACAATAAGTCTTCATCATGTAGCATTGCACAAATCAAGAATTAAAACAAATCAGGTTACAATATCAGTGATTAATCTATTTCAAAGCTTGGTCAATCCCTTTACTTGCATAGATGATATCACTGCTATCCCCAAGGTAAAAATCAGCTTCTTGGGAAACAGTGTTTGACTTCATGAGGTCATATTCATTAGGAGAGCAAACCTATGCCCATATGCCTGACAGAATTGACAGAGTAATCTACCCATCAAGAATCTTTTTGATTTGTTGAAGATAAAGAAATTGTGTGGGGGGGGTATGAGCAAGATGAGCAAGATGAGCAAGCTGAAAAGATACAGAAGAGCCACAATTATGAGGACAAACAGGATATTCTTTTATCACTTTGATGGTACAGGTATCAAACATGCTTTCCTGGCTTGAGGTCCTTTGCTATAGACTTTTGATGATAATGTTGTTTACCAAAATCCTCCAAAATTTGAAGAAATAATGGCCTGTCACAGATGAATACTCTAATGCCAAGGCATTGGAACACCACAATGTTAGAACTACAAATAGTGCAAGCAATGGGACCTGCAAATGCCACCTCCGCATTTACACATTGCAACATAAACATGTTCACCTGTCAAGGACGTTATTGTACACTGATATTATTTGGTTGGAGACCTGGTTAATTGTTTACAATGACTATAATAAACTATTGTTCAAGCCTCTATTTTAAAAGCACTTTTGTCTTCAGGGCTACTTTTTTCTATCCCCTTTTAATTATTTTAACATTACACACACACACAAAATTTCACAAATTGATACATTCAGTGGGTAATTGAACTCCCAATCCTTTATGGAGCTGACCCACCAGCTCTCTGGAGTGGCACAAACAGGCAAAAAATTGAATGAAGATTTAGTACCTGGAACTCTAGACGTTTAGAATATTACTGTAGAACATTCAGAGACTTACAAGTATTACTGTGTGCATCTAATGTAGTGTTAATTAGTGCTTAAGTAACAATAATCTTAGGAACATGAACGCTATGAAGAAGACCAAGTCAGTACAATATAAATCCATGCATGCAGCTCCAGTATGAGGCGATTAACTTTCAGAGGATGCCTGATAACTAAATAGCTTAGAGCTAGATATGTGAGCCAAATTATTTATTTAAATAACTTTTCTTCCCATTAGGAATTTCAAAGTGATTTACAGGAGATTAAAATATTTCTGATGTTTTACTTTATTTTGTAAATAGAACCATTATTTAAAAGCAGATCCAAAACATTCTCTGAAAACTAGTTTTAAAAGTCTTGTAAGTCAAAGTCCATTCAAAACAATCTAGTTTTAGCTGCCCATCACATGTTCCACAGCAATGGTGCTCATCTGACTGTATTTTATTTTTATTTACTTATTTGATTTTTATACCGCACCATCTGGCCAATGGTCACTCTGGGCGGTTTTAAAAAGTCAGGATATGGACAGTACGATGAATAATAACATTGAACAATGTACCTTATATACTGAAATAAATCCTAACCAATCAAACATAATTTGACAACAAAGCAAAAATAATTAATCAAATATAAAAAAACCAAACAGGTGGATTAAAATATAAACCAGATCAGCGAGATGGGCAAGATGACATACAGTGGTCAGGGAAAGCACATCTATACATCCAGGTTTTAAGCTTTTTTAAAAAAAAAACTTGTAGTGGTGAGGCCAAACCAATCTAAGGGGCAGCTGGTTCCAAAGCCGAGGCGCAACCACTGAGAAAGCCTGGTTCCTACTGGTAGTAGTAGTTTTCCAAGCTTCTTTTCGGGTTAGCACCTTCAAGTGGCTCGCCTGAGATGAGTGAGTGTTACGGGCAGTACTCTGTGGCAGGAGCCATTCTGACAATTAACAAAGCCCCAAACTTTGTATGTCAACATGAGAACCTTGAAGTCAATGCAGAATTGGATCAGCAGCCACTGCAGTGCAGCCAGAGTTGGGGTAATATGTTGGTTTCTTTTTATACCTGAAATCAATCTGGCTGCTGGCACTAGCTTGAGCTTCCGCATTAACTTCAAGAGCAGTCCCACATAGAGAACACTACAGTAGTCTAATCTTGAGACTACAAGTGCATGGACCAATGTGGTGAGGGCTCCTGGATCAAGGAAGGCGTGCAGCTGGGCAATCTGCTGCAGCTGAAAATGGGCAGACCAGACAACCAACGCCACCTGAGCCTCTATGGAGAGCGTCGGTTCCAGAAGGACACCCAGGCTGCATACCTTCACCTGGGCAGGGAGAGTCGCCCCCCCCCCCAAAAAAAAAGCTGAGGTAGCTTCCCAATCCCCCAACAGCGGGAGCTCCCACCCAAAGGACTTCCATCTTGCCCGGGTTCAACCTCAGTCTGTTCGCTCTCATCCATCCCAGAACAGCATCCAGACAGCACTCAAGGGACGGAATGGCATCCACTGCAGATGGACAAAAGGAGATATAGAGCTGACTGTCATCAGTGTACTAATGGCACAAAACTCCATAGCTCCTGACGACCTCTCCCAGCAGCCTCATATAGATGTCAAAAAGCATGGGGAAAATGACTGCCCCTGTGGCATCCCACAGTTGGAGGACCAAGGGGTGGAGGTCTTCTCCCCCAGGTGAACTCTCTGGGGTCGGTCTTCCAAGAAGGAGCAGAATCATCGCAAAACAGTGCCTCCAATTCCCAACTTGGAGAGCCTCCCCAGGAGGATACCGTGGTCAACGCTATCAAAGGACACTGAATGATTGAGGAGGAACAAAAGATTATTTACCCTTGTCACCCACCCTCAGAAGGTCGTCTTGCAGGGCAACCAATGCTGATTCTGTACTATGGCGTGGCCTGGACCCCAACTGGAACGGATCAGGAGCATCAGTCTCATCCAGAAGCCCCTGGAGCTGGTCAGCCAATACCCTCTCCACCACCTTTCACTTAAATGGGATATTTTATAATTTATAATTTGTACTGTATGTTGTTTTAACTATATTGTATATTATAGTTTTAATAATGTTATTTTATAGTTTTTAATACTTGTTGTAATGCCGCCCAGAGACTTCTTGGTAGTGGGGCGGCTAAAAATTCTTGTAAATAAATAAAATAAAATAAATAAATATTAGTGACAGGCCTATAGTTGTCAATTTGGTACGCTGGTCCATTTATTTTCTTCTGAATGGGCCTAATGATTTTAGTGTAAGGTTTTTTATTGATGATTTACTTTTAACTATTTTAAATTGTTTTATTCTTTGGATTTTAAGCCGCCCAGAGACCTTGGGTAGTGGGCGGCATATAAATTAAATAAATAAATAAATAATAAATAAATAAATAAATAAAATAATGACCCATTAATTATTGCAGTGGCCCATTCAGTAGACTTCCCTTAGGATAACATTCCACTGTTGGGATGTTGTTCCACAAAGAGCCCAATGTCATATTTAGTTACTTTGGAGGCTGAGGCCTACAAAAGGGCAGCTGTTAAAAATCTGGGATAAGACAGCCCAAAGCAAAACCAGCACTTTGAAGTGAACAGCATTTAAATCCATACAGTTAAGACCAATGTGTTGTGGTCTCTGTGCATCAGACAAGTGTATAGCTGCCACATTTTTCAAAGGCAGAACAACACAGAGTATGTGGGTGGTTGCAAGGGATTTGGGATAAGCCAATCTGCATTCTAAAGCTTCTGGAGAAGAGAGAGACGTTGATGGGAGGGAAATCTGCAGGGGTAAGAAAAGGACTCTGCATTGGTTTGACTCTGGACTCACAGAAAGCACAATGTGACAAAATTACATAAGAACAGCCTTGCTGGAACAGGCCACAAACCATCCAGTCCAGCATTCTGTCTCACACAGTGGCTCACCATTTGCTTCAGGTTATTTCCAAGCAGATGTCTTCACCTGCTTAAGATTTCCTGCAAACGATATTGAGAGATATCCTGCCTATCTCTCCAACCCAAAGGTTGTCCTTAGGCATCCATAATAATAGCTATTGATATCCTTGTTCTCAATGAACTTGTCCAATCCTTCCTTAAAGCTGTCAAGGCTGACAGCTGTCACCATTTCTTCTGGCAGGGAGCTCCATAGACCAGTGATCGTCTGGGTGAAAAAGTATTTTCTCTTATTGGTTTGAGATCTAGCACCCAAAGGTTTCATGGAGTGCCCCTTAGTTCTAGTGTTGTGCAATAGGGAAAACAGTTTTTTCCTTATCTACTTTGTCCACACCGTGTATTATTTCATAAACTTCTATCAGGTCACCTCTTAGGCGCAGTCATTCAAGACTGAAGAGACCCAGCCTTTGCAGCCTCAGATGATAAGGAAGGTGTTCCAGTCCCCTAATCATTCTGGTTGCCCTCCTCTGCATTTTTTCCATTTCCATAATATCCTTCTGGAGATATGGTGACCAGAACTGTACACATTACTGTAGATGGGGCCTCACCATAAATTTATAAGGAGGCAAAATGACAGGAGGTAAGACTATTGAAATGGCCAGTTTTCTTCCTACATTGACACAAAGTTCACCCAGTCATCTTCCAGATCTTTATAGAAAGACAGTTCTATCCCTTTAAAATCCCCTCAACATGTTCTGTAGATAGAAATATGATAGAAAGGAAATATGTACCACAGGGGATGGAGAAGAGTGGAAGTGGGGCTTTCCATGAATGGCTGGAGCCAAGCACCTCTGCTTCGGATAACAAACTGGTTCTAAAGCTAGACCAAGTATCTCTGCAAAGTTGTGCCTACCCCACCTTTCTCTACCCAGTGTGTGCCATCACCAAATGATGCCCACCCTAAAACCACTAACTGCCATTTAACTTGTAATATGGATTCCTTCCCCTGGGATATTCCTTTTCCCAAAGCCAGGCAAACATCCAGTGTTCTTTGCAGTGTGGCTCAAGTACCACCACTGCAAAGAGCTGAATTTACACTGCCCTTTTCTAAAGAGTAACACAAAAACATACTTTTGGGTTAAACACATACAGATTCTGTTATTTTAACTATATTCAGTCCTGACCAATAGTATGTGCAATATATTTTGTGACGTCTATATCGAAAAAAGAGTGAACAGTGTTTTAAATATATTCCCCCCCCCCATTCTCTCTCTCTCTCTCTGTGTATGTGTGGTGTGTGTCCTCTCAAAGCAACGTTAGAAAATGTGTTGGATTGGAATATTCTTATTCTAATGTAAAGTTAATTAGTTCTTAAGTAAAAAAAATCTTAGGAATATTAAAGATATGAAGAAGACCAGGTCGTACAATATAAATCCATATATTGGACTCCAATATGAGACTTCCAGAGGATGCCTGATTGCTAAATATCTTAGAGCTAGATTTGTGCAGATGATTTAACACAGGTACCATTAAAAAGCACACTATATTTCCATGGTTTTTTGTCACACACAAAACCCAAAGATACCTCTCAGCACAGCTTTAGTCTAATTACTCACTGCGCTCACTATTTTCTGTCACTACTTCCACTTTTTCTCAAACTCTGGCCGTTACTTCACGAACCTCTCGCTGCGCGGCGAGCCGTGATTTCTGCGCGAATCGGTCGGTTTTGTCCGCACGATCCTCCATTTTGGATGCGGCGCCACCCCGACCACGCCCCGACCACGCCCCTAAACCGTGCTCCAAGCGGGGCGAGAGATTCCCCTGCCGGAGGCCGGGAATCTCCCTCGCTTCGCATCCCGCTTCGTATCCAAATTCACGTGTGGCCAGTTAAAAAGTATATTTATTTTTTTTTTAACTTACTTTTTCTCCGAAATGCCGATGCATAGATATTTCGGTTAACCCGTTCTTTTGATCTTGCCTTCTGTAAACGGGGCAGGGGCAACAGAGGGGGGGCAAGCGTCCCCGGGTGACGTGAGCAGAGCCCCTCCGCTGGCAAGGGATGGCGAAGGGCTGCGCAGAGGGAGGGGGGATGGGGTGTCGGTGCCGCAGCCGCCGCAAGACACCCCCGCGCGCGCCCACCCAGAGAGCGGCGGCGGGGCACACAGGGCGATGAAGCTGAGAGAAGCCTCTCCCCGCCCCGCCCCCCCCCCAAAAAACCAACCCAGCAGCTCTGCTTCAGGGAAACACGATGGCCGCCCACAAGTCCTCTGACCGCAAATGACAGCCGGGTATTGATGCATCGATACGCCGTGGTAATTTTTTTAAAAAAATAAAAGAAAGCAGAAACCGGACGTTGCAAGTAAGCTTCCGAATGCGAAGGGAGCACGTGAAGTACTACTGGATTCGACCCTAAAACCTCGCCCGGTGAGGACACGGAAAGAGGGGTGGGGGCGAATGGAGACCACGTGACTACCACGTGACCGCCTTCGAATTCATAGCGAAGGCAATCACGCTGCGAAGAGAAGTTCTTCGTGAAGTGACGGCCTCTGTCTTCCTCGTAATGGCCTCCATGCTGAATTCCCTTCTTGTGTGTTGCGTCGTTACAGTCATGACCGACTCATGGTTTGCCTTTCTTTCTCTAACTCAAACACAACTAAACTACTAAACTGAGCTGTTGTCTTTCACACGTTGCTGTTATCTGCCATCAAGTCGCCCCCAATGTTTGGCGACCATAGGAATGAGAAATCTCCAAAATGTCTGGCCCTCAACAGCCTTGCCCAGCTCTTGTCAACTCAAGCCTGTGACTGAGGCAGCTCGACATTGAGCCTGTAATGCAGTTGCAGCCACACAGATTCCACCCAATCAGAACTGTTTTAAACAGACTCTCCTGGCACCCACCCAACTTATCAGTGCTAATCAAAAGCCAGGCTCTACATTCAAAGAGAGCCTTGCATATAATAGATACTTATTAGCAGATATCAATACAATATGGAATGGCCACACCTATTCAATGGCAATGGGGACAAAAGAGCTAGAGGTAGCAGTTTCTGGGGAAATGTTTTCCAGAAGATAGGGCAGAATTTTGAAGATACTGTACATTTTAGGGAGCTTGATGGCTTGGCCAAAATTTCATTTGGGGTGCCAGGATGCTTCTGTGCTTGCTGTGGGAAGCACGACTCAAGCTCAGCCTTCTAGCTGCTACATTCCAGGCCTCTGCTTTAGCAGAAATGGGACTTGCATCACCAAATCAAAGCATCCCAGGGTAGGAGGAGCAATCTAGTATATGTGGCCCAATGCAATGAGAAATGCACAGACCTCTACATTGGAGAAACTAAACAGCCATTAAACAGAAGGATGGCCCAACATAGGAGGGGCAAACGTTCAGGACTAGAATCAGCAGTGTACTTCCACTTGAAGGACAAAGGGCACTCATTCAAATATGAGGATGTACACATATTAGATAGAGAAGATGGGTGATTTGAGAGAGGGGTCAGGGAAGCCCTTCATGTGTGATTTCATGTGTGTATTGAAACCCCTCTCTCAACAGAGGTGAGGGGCTCAGGCACAGTCTATCTGCTACTTATCAGGCAGTGATTTCAACAATCCCCAAACAAATCACAAATACTTCACACCTCCACCACCAAGGCCATAGCTGACCCATACTTTATGGGTTTCAGCACATTAGGCCATTGTCCACCTAATGGCCTATTGAGCCTGTTGTCCACCTAACAAGCCTATTCGGCCCATTGTTCATCTGATGAGCCTATTTCAAAACAGGGTGACATGAGGTCAAAGTGAATTATAAAATTGAGAACTCACAAATAGCTTTCCTCAGACTGACAAAGCTGTTTGGATGAGCAGTAAAATGCTTTAATCTCTCAAAAAAAGAAATCCAGTTGTCATGACTCAACTTCCAGATAAGTTAACTGAAACTGATAAAAAAGTGATTGATTTGGAAGATGGAGAACAGAGGAAACATATGAAATTTTCTGGATTTCCAGAAGGTGATGCTGAAGATGGAATAAATCTTAGAGATGTGCTATTGGAATGGATTAATAAGATGGCAGCAAGGTTGGGTTGTATTAAATAAGATTTTGGGAAACCACATCAAATTGGAGTTGGGGGTCATATGACACACACCCCAGATATATTATTGTTTGGTTTGCAAACTTCTATAGGAAACAACAGCAGCTGTTGTCATATAAAGATGTATTAATTCAGATGTACCAGGATCTTTGCTACCAAATGGTGTCATGGAGCCATAACATGATACTGGTCACAATCTTCCACACAAAGAGCGGAGTATGATACAATTGGGAGTTCACAGTATACATGAGAATTTTATGTGCCGTAATGTATGATAACAATGTTGATTTAAGTTGACTATGGTATGTGTGTGAATAAATATAAGAGAAAGAAAGAGATGTGGGGGGGCACTCTGTGTGCACTTAATGGGGCTTAGCTTTCTGGGCACTGAAGGCACAAACTGGTGCTGCAATGTGTTTCAATCCAGCTGCAGAAAGGGCTTGCATTTGGGTGGATTGCCACACTGCCCTTTCCTTCTTAATTGTATAGGCATGCTTGCTTGCTGCATAGCTGGCCCTCATTGGCTAGCAATTATGCAGTGTGGTGTTTAGGGCTGTGCTGGTTGCCAGCTATTGATTGGTCGCTGTCAGCACAGTTTCCATGATAATTACACGTGGATTATGGTTTTTAATTTTTTCCCCTTTTGCTATTTTCTCCTTAGGCCAGCTGAAGTCACTCCCCTCCAGAGCTGTTAGGGGTTTAGATACAATGTACGTAGTTTCATCTGGTATATATCTGTTTCGGCCAGCATGAAGCCAGTCTGATTAATAAGGATTATGCCCTAAGGATCCAATGACCCAGGAGACCCATTTCCTAAATAAATCAAGATACTAAGATATTTATAATATTAGCAAGGAGAATGAATAGGGTTTTTACTAGATATATTAAAGAAGATCAAAATAATGATAGGAACACAAATGTCAAATTTTACTAGATGACTATTAAATATAATAAACGCAATAAGAAAACAAAAGTAAGAGGCAGGAATAATCTCACTAGATATTTTAAAGGCATTTGATTGCATAAAATGGCCAGCTTTCAAAGTGATAATAAAAATATAAGGTTTGAGAAACAATTTAAAGACATGATAGGTCAATTATATTTAGATAATACTATAGCAGTATTACAAAATGATGGAAAAACAGAATATATTTGCTGGGCTGTGGTATTAGAGTAGGATGTTCCCTTTCCATGATATTGTTTACTTTAGTTATAGAATTGATAGCAATTCTCATTAGAGAAGATAAATTATTGTATTGCTATTGAATATAGAGTTACAAGTAGTTTATTTTCTAACAATACTTTATTAACAACAAAAATCCCATTAATTTTTGGGGGGGAGGGATAAAATAATATTTAAAAGAATTTGGAGAAGTAACAGGTTCCAGATAATTTGACATAAACCAGAGGTGATGGTGTATAGTTATAATAAACATTAAATAGAAATAATTAGAAAAGAATTTGGTATTAATATTCAAAAGTGTATTCAGCATTTAGTTATATTTTTCATGAAATTAGAAATGTTAAAAGAGGAGAATTTTTAAAAATTGAAGCAAGAACTAAAACATAAGTTAGGTGATTTTTTTAAATTGGATTTTTGTGGTACTGCTGTATGTAAAATGAAGATTTCATCCAAGATAAATTTATAATAACTTATCAAAAATGATAACTGACATGTCAGTAAGAGCAAAAGAGTAAAAAGAGTAAAAGAGAATTGTTTTAAGGTATACTGGAGATGGTCTATAATACCAGTAAAGTTAAGTAAAATAAATAAAGAAGTATCTCCCGTGTGCTGGAAGTGTAGAAAAGAAAAAGGGACATACTTTATATGATGGTTATGTGAAATAAGAAAGAGGAAATATTGGAATCAAAAGATCAGGAAGATTATGTGTTATCTCAAAATGTTATGAGAATGATGTTTTCTTACGTTTTCTTTCTTGCATAAGAAATAAGTAGCAGGATTTAAAGGTATTTAATGGAATTTAAGAATATTGAAATCTATATCTGCAAGGATTAAAGGAAATTTTTACAAGCTAATTTGGCAATGATATTTAACTAGGTTGCATTTAAATCAAATAAATATTAATTATTCTAGATTGTGTTGTAGAGATAGTCAGAAGAGTGATCTTTACACCTAACAGACACTACTAGACCTAACATAGCTTGTCAAGATATGTTTCCAAGACAATTTGTATTTGAGTGTTAAAATTTAATATTGTATGTAAGTTTTGTAACTGACTACGTCTGTGAAGAGTTACAATGTAAAGCTCAATATATACAGTAATTCAGCTGAGATAAAAGTAATTAGCTAATGATGTGTTGCTACTTGATTGGTTGAAAGTCAATATATCAAGAAGTAGCTGAGAGGAAGATTTTGCCTGATGTAACTCTGATACTACGTCAGGTCACTCTGCTTACCCTGTTACTCTGTTGTAAGTCAGGTTATGCCTCTATGTTTGTTTGTTTGTTTTTCTCTGTATGCTGTGGTATGCTGTGTGTTTACTGTATATTGTTTGCCAATGAGTGCCCATTTTCTTTAATACATTAAGTTCAAATTTTACTTATAACTTGGCTGTGCTGAGTCATTGGGGTTTCCTCTAAGAATTCTGCTTGCTCTTGTGTACTCAGTAAAGAGTCAAGAGCACACATATCACTACATAGCTACTCCTATAGGAATACTGAGCAGAAAGCTTAGTTCACAGCACAGGGTGACTGGACAGCTGCAAAAGAGTAACTGGATATTTGAAAAGAACTATGGAATTAAGGCTGGCAGCCAGCAGAAACCCCAAGCTTATAGGAAGATGCAGACTGCAGAGAGGATAGCACAGACTTCAGATTTGTGGTTTGTGGTAGTTTATGGAGATATATTTGTCTATAGTAGTTAGTGTGTATGTGTAAGGACATTCTTTAATTTATTTTGAACTTAAAATTCTAAAGAAATATACAGTATTTAGATCTTACTGTTTTAAGCTTTGTAATTTATACCCAAGAATCTGTATGTATTTTCATTCCTGTTACATATAGTCCCTAAATAAAAACCTGTTTGATTATTTGAACCAATCTCTCCTAATTTGTTTTATGTGGAACTAAGAATAAAGAACACAGACTAAAATATGGTAAAATGTCAGATAATTGGAGGAGAGCTAATATTGTCCCTATTTTTAAAAAAGGCCAAAAAGAAGGCATTTGGGAAATGTAGACCAATGAGCCTGGGAAATCCCAGGGAAAATTCTGGAAGAAATTATGAAGAGGTCACTCTGCAAGCACATTGAAAACAATGCAGTTATAACTAGAAGCCAGTATCAAATTGTCATGGACAAGGCCAATATTTTTTCATTTTCTGTCAGGATAATCTCCCTGATAGACTATGGGAATGCTGTAGACATAATATATCTTGATTTCAAGTTCTATGCATTTCTGATTAGCAAGCGAACAAGGCAAGGGATACACAGAATAACAATCAGGTAGATACACAACTGGTTACAGAACTGTACTCAGGGAGTGTTACATCCTTCTCAAACTGGGAAGAGGTTACAAGCAGAGCATTGTAAGGCTCAGTCTTGGCCCCAGTGCTTTTCAACATTTCTGTTAATTGGATGATGAAGTTCAAAGCATGCTTACTAAATTTGTGGCTGACACAAAGCTGTATCAAATATTGAATTCCCTAGAAGGCAGAAACAACATTCAAAAACATCTACTGTAGATAGACTTCAGCACTGGGCTGAAAAACAAGATGAAATAATTTAACACGAATAACTGAAAAATTCTACACCTTGGGAAATAGAAGCAAATGAGTAGAATGGTAGCCTGCATGATGGCGGATACAGTACTTCGTTCAGCAACACTACATGTTAGAAAGAACATAGCCATGTTACAGATCACAAGTTGAATTTTGTCAAGTTAGCTAAGCTAATGCCTGAACTTCCCCTAAGAATCCTATAGAGTTTTGTAGACCTCCAGGAAAAAAAATCAGAAACTTGTCTACTCACAACTAGCATATATTTTTAAAAGGACCCAGAGCAATACTTATGGGTTTTCTAAGAATTTGGGTCTTTAAATCTGTTGGACACTAAGGATTTTTTTTCTTAATTGCTTATGCTCGAGTACAGTTTTTACTTATATCAACTTTTATAATTTAGATAATAAGTCTTTGTGATATTTTTATTTTAAAGTAATGTTGTAATACTTAAAGCTGCAATTGCATTATTCTATTTTAAAGCACCCTATTAATTTTTGGTAGATTATTTTCAGTTTTATTTAAAATAGTTACTCATGTTTTTATTTAATCCATTAAGTTTTCATATTCTTATCATTGTATCAGGTATGGGTAAATTTTAAAATATTTGTTACACACAAACATTTTAACACACCACGAGCCTCTTTTCTATCTGCTTACATATACCTTTTTAATAAAAAGAAAAAAGTAGAGACTTTTTGGACATTCAGAATTATCTATTTGCATAATGGGACAAATAAAGGGTTATTCAGAGGAAGAGATACAATTCTCTCTTCTTCAGAATAACCCTTTATTTGAGAGTCTGGATTCTTTGTGTGCGTTGTGTGTCAATTTTGGACAATAAGTCTCAGTGTTGTTGCTAACACCAGAGGCTATAAATCTGCTGATAATCCTAACAGTGTGGCTCTTCCGATTTTTCCTTCTTGGCAGATTTTCTTGGAAAATAACAGAGCTGGCAATGAAATAACCAGGGAAGGGTTATAAATAAGGGACCACAAGCTTTCCTGACCTCATAAACTGCTGTGAATAAAGTTTAAAACTCTTATCTGAAAGCACCCAGTAAGGTGACATTAAGTGAAGAAACAATTCCCACTCACTAAATGTTTCCTGTTATTAAGCATTATTAATCAATGGTGAATGGCCTATTATTATTATTATTATTATTATTATTATTATTATTATTATTATTATTATTATTATTATTATTATTATTATTATTATTATTACCACACAGCTATC
>CM074733.1:145485534-145573489 GCA_037367245.1 Phrynocephalus guinanensis
AATCATGATGAAATATAATATAAAGAAACCTATACAAGGACCACGATGGGTAGACATGGGCACGACCAGAAAAAATGATGTTTCGAGTTTTCGTTTGTCGGAACGGGCCCGTTTCGGGTCGTTTCCGTTTGTTGCGAAATTTTTCAAAAATCTGTCGTTTCCGTTTGTCGTTTGTCGTTTCCACCGCGATTTAACGCGATTTGACTTCCCAGAGCATAGGGCTTCCTGCAATCAGGGCCGGCGCTAGGTGTTTTTGCGCCCTAGGCGGCGGGCAGGGCGGGGGGGCGGGCAGCGGGGGGGAGGTGCGGGCGGGCGGCGGTGGTGGGGGCCATGGGCGGGTGGGGCCGCGGGCGGGCGAGTGGGCGGGCGGCGGCGCGGGCGGACGGGCGAGTGGGCAGTTAGGATATCACTTAGGATAGAGGTTCTGTTCTTGGCTTGCACCCCAAATGTGTGTGTGTGCAAGCAAATTGAAGTTGGGAAAATAGAAAATAAATGGTAGTATATAATATATTTTTAAAATAAATCCACACCTCCCACTCCCAGTCGAACCTCCCCCTTTATCCAATATCAGAAAAAAAATCCTCAAACTGCCAGAGAAGAAATAAAGAATAAACTGCTATTCCCTTCAGCAGACAAAGCTGCAGGGAATCAAAGAAATTATTTTCTAAATTCAATTCCTGCCTGCCTAACTTAAATCCTAAAGCCTCCAGCCTCCCTCCTCAATCTCGATCGGATCACACCAGCACCAGCAGCCAGCCCTCCTCCCTCAACCACATCCATACACCCGACTGCGATTTCTGGAAGGTGCCTCGGCTTTTTATGCCCTCCGAGACATCCAGAAGTGTCAGTCAAAAACCTGGTGATGCCATTGGTGGAATGGTTCAAAAAATTGCATGGTCCCATCTCATGCCCAGCCCAAATGGGCAGGTCTAAAAAAATAAAAAATAAAATAAAATAAAATAAAATCAATACGACGTTTTATTGCTATAACAAACCCACTGCTGCTACTATAAAAATTCAGGCATTTAAAATAAATAAATTTCACATGTTTCTGTGCTGATTTGGTGTGTTTTTTTACCACGATTTCAAAAGAAAAATTGCGGTTGCCATTTTGGATCCCCCCCACCGCATGGCATGCAGCGAGACAGACGACGAGGATGACCCCTCCCCCAGCCTGGTGCAAGCAGCCCAGGACAGGAGAAGAGGGGGGGAAAGGCCAGACACCCCCCAGAAACCACCCCTCTGGTAGGTGGCAAAGCCTCAGGCAGGCATATTTTCGCCTGCTTTTTTGGACGGGAGTCAGTTTTTTTAAAAAAAAAACTTTTTTTTCTGTGCTTCGCATTGCGCGATCGCTGCGATGCCACAACGAAAAACCCAACCAAATTTTTCTTTTTTCGGTTCGAGTTCGAGTTCTGACAGCTTAATTATCGTTACCGTTTCTGTTACGTAACGGAAACGACAAACGACAATTTCGCCGAGTCGTGCCTATGTCTAGCGATGGGTGTTGATGAACCTGGACATCCGTCGATAAATGGGCTACAGGTCACGGGTCCCATCGTGCAGGCCCTCGTGATTTCGAGGATCGACTATTGCAATGCCCTCTACGTGGGGTTGCCCTTGACCCTTGTCCGGAGGCTCCAACGGGTGCAGAATGCGGCGGCCAGGCTGGTGGTGGGTGCTCGTAGATTTGAGCACATCACCCCAGTTCTGGCTCGCCTGCATTGGCTACCCGTTGTCCACCGGATAAGGTTCAAGGTCCTGGTTTTGATTTTCAAAGCCCTCCACGGCTTGGGACCAGAGTACCTGTCACAGCGTATCTCTCAGAGGTCGACTGGGACCAGACCCACGAGAATGGCGCAGGCGTGCTCACTGAGGGTGGCCACACCCAGAGAGGCGTGAAAGTCGCTCACGCATAACCGCGCCTTCTCTGTGGTGGGCCCTACGCTGTGGAACCAACTTCCTAGTGAGCTGCGCCTTGCAGCGTCCCTGCCCACCTTTAAAAAAGCCTTGAAAACCCATCTCTTCAAGGAGGCATATGGCGACCTTTTTGTTTAATTTTTTTTTCTTGTGCCGCCCATGCTATCCTTTGCACTCTCCTATTTTTAATGGTGCCTCTGAATTTTATGTTCGCTTGTTGTTGTTTCTCTCTTTTTTAGTGTACACCACCCTGAGTTCCGTTCTGGAAGATGGGGCGGTATATAAATATAATAAATAAATAAATAAATAAATAAATAAATTGCTGAGCAACCAGGGCATGGGCCTGTAGAGTAATAATAATAATAATAATAATAATAATAATAATAATAATAATAATAATAATAATAATAATAATAATAATAATAATAATAATAATAATAATAAATAAATAAATAAATAAATAAATAAATCTGTCATAGCCTGTACTATGTCCCTTTAATTTGAGGTAAATATCAAAGCAAGAGTAAATAAGTGAAGACGTGGGGGTGCCCACTGGGCACGCATGGGTGATTTTTCTAGGGGTTAGCCAGTCAGGATTTGGCTGGGACCTGCCCTACTCCCGACTCCTGAGGATGCAGGCGCTCAGAGAGGTGGGGGGGGGAGAGAGAGAGAGGGGCGTCTCCAGGTACGCTCAGCGCAGCATGCGGAGCCGCGCGCCTTGCCGCCGGACGTGCGCCTGCGCAGTTCGGATGCTTAGGCGCGCGCTGAAGGATGCCACCAGGAAAGAGGCGGGGGGGGCAGAGAGAGAGAGAGAAGAAAGGAGAGAGGTCACGTGACGCAATCCGAGTTAAGCGCTCCTGTCCATCCCAAGGTGCCGCAGCCCGGGCGTTTGTTCCGCTGCCTTCTTTCTTCCCTCCCTCCCTCCCTCCCTGCCCGTGGGCACGGGAGTCGTCCGAAGCGAGGCGGAGCCTGGCGATAGATACCCAGAGAAAGAGATTTAAAATTTCATTCCCACTTCCAAGAGGGCAGCAGCAGCAGCAGCAGCAGCAGTAGTAGTAGCAGCCGCAGCCCCGGCGTAGAAGGTCCCCGCCGGCGCCCTGCATTTGTCGCCTTCGTCCAGCCGCCGCCTCTCCACCTGCCGCCGCCGCCGCCGCCGCCGCTGCTGCTCGCCGGCTCCAAGTCGCCCGCCCGCCCGCCCGCCATGGGTCACTCCACCGCCGGAGAGCCGGGCCTCATAGCCAACGTGGTCAACGACACCTTGGAGTTCTACCGGTGGAGCTGGAGCATCCGAGGTAACCCAGCGGCCGCCGGCCAACCCGCACCGCCGCCGCCGCCGCCACCCACCGCCTCCGCCGGGAGCGCGCATCGCCCTTCTCCTTCTGCGCCAGGCATCCCGTTAGGCGCGCGCCTGGGCTGCCCGGCACCTGCCCGCCGGGCTCGTCTCCCGCTTTGTGGTGCGCCGCCGCCGCCTCCTTTGCTCATCCTCGGCCGGCGGAGCAGGCGAGCGCGGCGGCCTCCTTCCCTCCCTCCTTCCTTCCTTCCTTCCCTCCTTCCTTCCTTTCCTCCGCGTCGCCTCCCCTCCCCTCCTCTCTGCCTTGCCCGCTGTCACTGTCACGCAGCGGTCAAAATGGCTCCGTGGCTCTCGCCCTGCCTGCCCCCAGGGGTGGCGTGGCGCGGGTCAAGCGCAAAGCAAGGCGGAGGGGAGGCTTGAGGGACCCCCTCGCCCCCTTGGCCAGGCGTCTGCCCGGAGGCGGCCCAAGAGGTCCTCCCTCAGCCTGGGCCTCTTTTCAACTTCATCCTCCTCTTAGCCCAGGGATGGCGAACCAACTGCCATTCAGAACCCACTAATATTTTTTTTTGCCAAGTCCCAATATTGCAATTTAACTTGAATGCAGGTGGCTGTGAAGGGGTGATTGTCAGGTGCCCACAGAAAGGGCTCCGAGTGCCACCTTTGGCACCCGTGCCATAGGTTCGCCAACACTGGACTAGCCCCTTTCTTTCAACAGAGAAGGTATCCCTGGCCTTCCTCTTCCTCTCCTTTGGAGGAGTGCCAACCCTACATGCAGCAGAAGCAGCTCTGGCTGAAGGGGGCTGCATAAGGTCCCTTAAGACTGGCCTTCCTCTCCTTAATATTTGCCCAATTTCTTTGAGTGTGGCTCACAAGAGGAGGAGGGGGAGGTGGGGGTGGTGGAACTTGCAAGGCCTTGTCTTGCCTAAACCAGAATGGAAATAAAAACTGGGCATGCCCTAGGCTAGATCCGTAGCCATGTTAACTGCCGATTGATACTGGGGACCTGTATAACTGTTCTTTCCAAGCATTCAGCTTTTAATTGCTTGTGTACCTAACACCATGTGGGAGTTGTAGATGGAGAGCTCCGTACCGTAGGAAAAGCTGTTTGGAAAGTGCCACATGTCCACGCCTCCACAATTCCCATTATTAGGGCATCCACTTGGAGGAAATGAACACTCTGTTGTGTTGTGCTTATCACCCCAGGTACCATGTGCCTTCACAGTACAGGCTGGAGACAGATGAAAGGTTTTCATCTGGTTTTCCAATATGAGCTGTTGACATGGTTTATCTCCTGGAATAAATGCTACCAGGTGTTTAGATAGACCAGATACTTATGTGCTCTTTAAGAGAAATGTGGTTCAGGGCCTGGTCTCCCATTTCAGATTATAAGGCCTTTTCTTTAATCTTCCAAATTGATTTCTCAGTGCAGAAGAGAAGCTTGGAGGGCAAGGTAACTGGCTGATAAATATTTAAACCTTTAATCACCTCTTTAAGAATGTTGCTTATGATTGGGGTGAATGGAACAAGTTCTTTGTTCAAAGCAAATTAACATAAACCAAGGTGCTGCTGCTTTGCCAAACACAGTCTTATGCGCATAAGAAAGTCTCACTTAGTGCAATAGAATCTACTCCCAGGTAGGTATGCATAAGGTTTCAGCCTTAGGTCTCTGTCACACATAATGCAGTGGCAAATAAATGTGTCAGTGTATATACATACAATCCTAGTACTGTATCTGAAAGGTATATCTGCATAATAAATAATGTAGGTGTATCTATTAAAGGCCAGGTGGGCACTTGGCAGTGCATATTTTGGGCTACATTTGCCATGTACACGTGCTTTTCAGAAGCCAGGATTCCATTGTAGACACATATAAAATGCAACGCTTGAGGTAATCCTAAAGTTTGCTGTTAAGTAAAGCTTCAAAATAGCTATAAAGCCCGAAAATACCGGATTTAATTGCCAACATCATTTCTACAGTGTATAATGGATTTGACTGCTGTGGCATTATGAAATCCACATGGCCTTGGTGATAGATTCCAATAGTTCATTATTATATGAGTTGCCTTCCTTCCTGTTCCCACCCAGTTTTGCCATCTGTTTGTACAGTGATCTCATTATATTTCCAATTTAAAGAGCACATTCTTGCATGATCTCTATTATTCATTTCTTGATCTCACCTTCATATTCAAATGTATGAATCAAAAATCTAAAAGTGTAATGCAGGAGGTTCAGTGACCCATTTTGTCCCCTGTAGTGAGGATACCCTAATCCTATTTAGAACAAAAGCAAACTACATCATCAGTCACTTATAACAACAAGATTTAAAGATACTGTAATTTATAACTGCTTGGCTCTTGATTGCTACTATGTACTCTGCAGTACACTGCAATAAGCAGCAGCCAAATGGTCAGCTGTCACAGAAGAGGAGGAAGAATGCCAGAAGTATATGAGAAGGTTCTTTAATGGTCTCCCTGTGCTGTCTCCTTTTCTAAAGAAATACTGGTTGTCTTATTGATTGCTGCTTGGGTGTAGAGAACAGTGCCTAACTTCTCCTACTTGATAGATTTTGGTTTCATTCATAACAGAAAACATTATAGCATAGTCGGCAGTTTCCAAAATGAGAAGATATTTTAGATTCAAATAGTCTCATGCAAAAAGGGGGATTTTGTGTATTTATTTTTTCAAGTCTTTGGATAGGCATGAGACTGTGGGGATGTGATGCATGTGATGTGCAGGAGGGTGTGCATCTCCCACTGCAGTCTTAAGCACACTGGTCTCCGGATCAATGGTTGGGACCTAGGGAAGGCCTCTTGCAAGTAGGAGGGTTCTGATCTAGATGAAGAGTTTGTATGGAATGAATGAAGGTGGGGGTCTCAAATGTTTTCAGTCATTCCCCGCTTCTTCCCAAAGTGGAGAAAACGTCAGTGTGAGATGCAGAAAGAGGGTGAACGTATCAATAGGAAGCCCTTTCTGCCCTCAGAACCTCCCCTCAAGGAGCCTCCTGCTGACTGGCAGAATAAAACTCTGGCTGCAACCTAAAAGAAATTGCTTGAAGGAAACACAAGTAGGCTTAGGCTGTTGGAGTGCTTGTGTTTCTCTAGTGACTTGGGTGTCCATATAATTTTCCTGCTCAAAACAGTATATTACTAGATCCGAGGCACTGTAGTGTCATGACTAGATTGTCCTATCATAGTATTATTGGGAAACCTTTTCCAAAAGCTGTCTCTATGTTATCTTGATTCACATAGGCCTCTAAAAGGCCCATCTAAACCACATTTGAAATCAGAATTGGTTGTTGAACCAGTGTCCTATTTACATTTAATTTTGCAATACATAGCCATCTTCACACAACTTACAACAAAGCAGTAGCTTAAGTTGTGGTTTCTATGGATGCTTAAAAATCTGCCACATCCCTTAATCCAGTTCCCAAACCTCTGTAAGCATTTCTGCCAGGATTATAACTCTTCTGTTACACATGGGAGCAGGAGAATGAGTGACTGTAAATGTAGATCTAAGGAGTCCCAGCATAATTCACACTCTTAAGTACTGTACTATACTATATGACCTATTCTTCTTCTGTTACCTAAATTTCAGTCTGGAGAAAAATTAACCACTTGCTTCAACTCTGTGACCTGACTAAATTCAGAGTGGCCAGAATTTGAAAGTATGCCTTTTATGAAAAACAGAGTTGTATCCAATAAAATACTTTTCCATAATCTGGACTTCCAGTTGGTGTGCTGTCTAGTGCACTGAGGTTTCAGAAATCTGAAAGGACCTGGATGAACTCTTCACTGAACCCTGCTTGGTCTTCTTTATTTATTAGTTTTAGAGTATTTTTATCCCACCTTTCTACAAGAGAATGCAAGCAGTTAAAGAGAGAGTAAAAATTCCATGTAAAAGTTGCTTTTCTCAGAAATCCTCTACACTTTGTGAACTTCTTGGGATATGTTTTAAATCCCAGTCCTCTGCTTTAAAAACAATTAAAAAGGGCGGGGGGATAAACCCCAAGCAGTTTGTCTAACTTCTTTTTACAGAGAAGCAATATATGCAACATCTTTTTACAGAGAAGTAATATATGCAAATATATCTGCTTCCATGTCCCAAAAATGTGGCTTTGTTTGAACCTGACTGTGGAACTCCCTGATAATAGCAGTGATGCTTCCCAGCAGATGAATCACAACATCTGTTGCTCTGCAGCTCCATTTCCCAACCCACCTCATCTTGAAATTATACCATGCTGCTGTGACTGTGCCCAGCAAGCGTATCATAAAGGCATTGTTGCCCAGTGTTAATGTTGCTCAATGAATTCAGCATTTCACCATCTTGAAAACAGCACTGCACGGGGACATTGCACAAGGAATGAAGAAATTTCATTCTCATTTAGACTCCTACACAGTTTCCCTTCATTGTTCTCAAGAGTCTCTTGTTTCCAAAATCAGATTCCCAAATACTTTTCACAGTTTCTTCCCAATGCAGTTACCTGAGGGTTAGTACACACCACTCTCTTATCATCAAGCAGTGATATTTTCCTAGTCATTTATCTCTGGTACCTGTTTCAGCAGAGAAAACGGCCCATCCTACCTCTTGCCTACAAGATCAACTCCACCTCTTGGCCCAAGAAAACTTAAATTTTAGCCTGTTTGCCTTTGCAGTAAGCAGCGTAATGGATATAGGTGTATGAGAAAATGCCTTTCAGAATGATGAAATTGTAGGTCTCTACAAAATTTGGTGCTCTAAATTATTTCCTGCAGAAATTGAAGGTACAGTAATGCCTTGGTTTAAGAGCATAATCCATTCTGGAAACATGCTTGTAAACCAAAACACTCGTATATCAAAACAAATTTTCCCATAAGAAATAATGGAAACTCAGATGATTCATTCTGGGGACCCACAGACCACATACTGTACAGGCAAAATGCCAAAACTCACAAAATAAGTTGGCTAGGAGTCCACGTCCACACCATGATTTAGGTACCTGGCTGCAGAATCTGCTCTGCTTTGGACTAACAACTGAATTTCACTCTGTATTTTCAGGGTGACAATAATAAAGTGCAATTTGTAGCCCTATACACACTTGACTAGTTGCCCCATGACTAGAAAGGGGTTGAAAAAATAAGAACGAAGGTTGAAAAAATTAAAAAAATATATAAAGAAAAATAGAACTCTGACCTACACTTTCCTTTGAAAAAATTTATGGCTGGTGCAAGGTGACCTCCACTCCTCTCTCCTCCCTCTGCTGTGGAGGCTGCCTGAGAGGGGAAAGTTCCAGACAATCACCCACAATCCAGCAGGGGGAATGAGGGAGAGAGAGCCACCACTGGCTCACTTGTGATCATGTGACCTGCTCCAGTGCTTGTATATCAAGACATTGCTTGTTGATCAAGGCAAAATTTAGAAGAAATGCTTGCTTGTCTTGCAAAATACTCTTAAACCAAGTTACTCTTAAACCAAGGTATTACTGTATGAGTTGATACATAACTATTATGAAGTTCAAAATACGATTGCATTTCTTTGGAATCCATAATCTATTAAAAGGGAAAGGTTATGTTCCTTTCTCATTCCAAATCATAACAGATACTGCCTATCACTCATAAAAATTATGTGTCCCTTACAAATAATTAGTTTGTGCCCTCTGATAGTCAACACAGCAATGTTTCAGATGTGATTAAACAGTCATTTACAGAAGCAAGCTGTTATCTCCACTTGTTTGTTGCTAAAGCCATCTTGGCATCAACAAGTAGAAGTTGAATGGAGTTGGATATCTGATTCATTAACAAGTCCTTTTATATATAACCTGGGATCCAACCGTGTACAGTGGTCCCGTGCCATTTTGCGATTTATATACTGCGGTCCCAATATATCGCGGGACCACAGTTTATGAAAGGCAAGGCCCCCTGGGTTAAGCTGCATGGGCCTATCTGGGGTCTCCTGCACCTACCCCAGGACTGCCGCTGCCCCAAAGAGGCCTCCAACAGGCTTCCCAGGCCTGTTGGAGGCACCGGAAGTGGTTCCTGGTGAACCGGAAGTGACTTCCAAGTGACATCGGGATCACCAGAAACCAATTCTGGGGCCTCCAACGGGCCTGGGAATCCCATAGGAGGCCCGTTTGGGGCATTGCCAGGCCTCAGGTAAGTGTAGGAGGCCCCAGATAGCCCCCTCCCAGTCCTGACCTGACCCAGCATCCACATATCATAGATTTTCCATTATCATGGGTCGGGTTGGGTCCTTAACCCCCATGATAGGTGGGGGATTACTGTATTCCCTAATACCTTGTATCTTAACTGTTCTTGTGACTTACAAATATTGGCTGAAATCCAATAGTAAGTTGCAGTTAAAGTAGGCCCATTGATTCCATAGAAGTTAACAAATCCCTGCTAATTTAATACGCCTACTCTAGTTGCAACTTACTGCTGGGTTTCTGCCAGTGGTTTATCACAGCTCAGAATATTACAGTCCAGAAGGAGATCATTACATTGCTTATTAGTGATTGTAAACCAGATGTCCCTTATTGTTACAATTGTAACAAGTAATTTGCTAAGTTGTCCTGTACTAACATGTTACATTGTCATTGCCAACAGGGAAGCACACTGTGGATTGTCTGGTTCCAGTTCTGATATTGAACCTTGGAAATAATTTATAAAATTTCAAAAGACAGGCAGATGATACAATAGTCATCTGAGAACTGCAGAGGTGGAAAGGACTTTATGAATAAGTGCAGCCCCTGTCAAGAAGGCACAGTGGGAAATCAAATTCCAGCCTCTGGCTGCTCAGCCAGATACTTAACCACTGAGCTGTCCAGCACATTTAAGATTTATAAGAGAACAACACAAAAACTGAAGGAGTCCTGCCAAAATGCCTTTAAAAATTCCCTTAAAAAGTAATCTTTTGGTATAATAAAGCATTACTCATTATACCTGAATAAAATGGATGTTATTTATTGGCCAGAGTCTTGCAAGTCTTTGCATAAAGTTTGCCATGGGTAATTGCAGCTAATTGATAAGGTGCCAAGACTCATATTGGATATATGCTTAGTCAGACACACAACAGTGCTACTGATATGTGTCCCAGCATCTAATCAATTTGCTGCAATTAGCTACTATTATCTATAGCAAGTTATACAGACCTTATGCAAATCCCAATAGGATTCCAGTCGCTACTGAATCTTAGAATAATGGAATTGGAAAGAGCCTGTAAGTCCAATCCCTTTCTCAATGTAGGAGACCAAGGCAAAGCAGATCTGACAGGTGGCCCTCTTTCTCTTGAGCGTTTCCATGGTTGGAGCACTCACCACTTCCCAAACCACCTGGTATCATACTGTTTGGGAGATTTTTCTGGATATTCCTTCAAAATTTGTCTGCCTGTAATTTGAGCCCATTATTATATGGGATGGTTGAAAACTGATCCTGCCTCTTATCTGCATTATTATTTTTTCAGGCACTTAAAGAGTGCTGCCATAGCTTTGCTCAGTCTATTTTTCTCAAAGCTAAACATTCCCAGTTCTCTCAGTCTTTCCTTATGGGGCTTGGCTTCTCATCTTCTGCTTCTCCTTGTTGCTCTGCTCTGAACTTTTCCCAGTTTGTCAGCATCCTTTTTAAAGTGTGGCGTCCAGAACTGGACACAGTAATCCAGAGGGGACCTAACCAGTGCCTAATAGAGGGGAAATAGTATTTCACAGAATTTGGAGACTAGGCTTCTATTCATGTAGCTTAAAATGTCATTTTCCTTCATTCAGTTTGTGATCTGCAACAATTCCAAGATCCTTTTCGCATGTAGTGTTGCTGAGCCAAGTAATTTTCATCTTGTGTCTGTGTGTCTGCTTTCATTTCCCACTGTCAGAGCTCAAAGCATCCATTGTAGAGTAAGCAGCAATGTCCAGGTTAAAGAAAAATAAAGACAAAGTAGTTGCTGTTTTTTGAGCAGTCTATTTACAGTATTTACAGTTCATTAGCAGTACCTGTTACACTCACTCACCAGCCATCATGTATCATCATCAATCACATTATCATCAAGAAGCATATTATACCACATACAGTATATATAGGCTCTACCACCAATCATCTGTGTACTTTGTGGTCACGTGATCCAGGCTTTATACAACTCCGCTTCCAGGCTATGCTTCTGTGTCATTTCCTTCAATGCCAACTGAGCATGCTTGCTTCTGTCCACAGCTGGACTTATTTCTCCTAATAATAGTGAATGCTTTAAAAAAAAACTCCCTCTGAGCATTCTGTCTTCAGTGCTCTGACACCCACTAGATCAGGCATGTCCAAACTTCGGCCCTCCAGATGTTTTGGACCACAACTCCCAGAATTCCAAGCCTGTATTTCCAATGGCAAAGAACTGTGGGAGTTGTGGCCCAAAACATCTGGAGGGCCGAAGTTTGGGCATGCCTGCACTAGATGTAGACTTATGCCCTCATCCTGGATAAATTTCATTCTGTTGTTTTCAGTCCAGTGCTTGAGCCTATCCAGATCTTTTTTTGTTTTCTAGGGTATTAGCTATTCCACCCAATGTGTGTCATCCCCTGCACCTCTTTATTAATAAATATGTCAAAGAGCACTAGGCTCAGGACTGAGCTTTGTGGTACCCTGCTTTTTGTTACCCCCACCCAGTTTGAGAAGCAGCCATTAATAAACACTCTCTGATTCTGTAACCAAATGTGTGCATACCTGATAGCTGTTCTATCCAGCCCATATTTAAATTAATCTTGAAATGATTAGTTATATATCCAGAAGTAACTAGTTATCTCTAGCCAGTTCCTTCTAAGCTCTCTTTTCATTCAGTTTGTTTAAATATGTTCTGTTTCAAATGGGTGAACTTTAGATAAAAGGTATGAGTAATTATTCCTAAATATTCCAAGCTGTTATTCTAGCTAAACTGAGGTTTTGCTAAAGACTGTTTGAATAATAGAATCATAGAGTTGGAAGAGACCTCAAGGGCCATCCAGTCCAGCCCCCTGCCATGCAGGATCCCCATCACAGTATTTCCGACAGATGGCCATCCAGCCTCTAGGTGCCTCTAGTTGTCACCTGATTGACTCTCTGCCTTCAGAACCCTTAAGCATAGGCACAATTGAGAAGTGGGCTTCTGAATCACAACCTAGGAAGTGGCAAGCATACAGACCTCCACCTATAGTATGTGCTCTTTCCTCATTCCCAGTTTAATGCTTAAATTGCTCAACCAGAAGGACAGGACGCTGCTGCCAGGATCCAGTATTGTGATGGAAGAACAATGACTTGATTCTTATCTTCCCATTCATTATCTACCATCATGGGTACTGTCCTCAGCAAATTGTGTTAATTGATGATGTGATAAAATTATCTATCAAGGCTTCTTCTTCTATAACACACCAGATTAGAGCAACAGATGTATTAATGGAATAAATTTTGCTAGCTGTGCTACTCTTTGAAATGCTAATGGTAGACTTTGGCATTGTGTAAGATCTTGTGCAAGGAGGTTGAACCACGCCTTATAGAAACAAAAGCACACCTCTGGATACCACCGCTTGTGCAGGAGCATAGCTAGCATTCAATCAATCAATAAACGGCAAGAAGCCTCCCCATACACATCAGAGTGCCTCTGATACTGTCATATATTGTATTCATGGAGTTTTCAGTTAAAATATACAGGACTATACTATAGCCAGAGGCTCATACATTTATGTATTGATTTTAAAGTAAACCTATTTAACATTTCTACAATAACATTGCCTCTGTTGGTTGTATTTTATGAACAAGACAGTGGTTTTTTGTTTAACTGAAAGCCTCTAGTACAGAAGGAAGCAGTCTTCTTATGTCCCCTGTGTTTAAATAGATTCATGCATTCCAAACTGTTTCCTAGCTTGTGATACTGAGACAGGAATGAATGGATATGTAGTTCTCCCAAAAAGCTCAATGAACATTTGAACATTGCAAGGATATTGAAGAGTGTGTGGTGTATGATGTTAACCAACAATACAAACTGCATATGACAGATGAAGATAGAAAGGATGAAATCTCTTGAGGAGGGTAGTGAATTATTTTATAAAGGATTGCTAGACTAACAAAGCTTACACTCCACAAAAATGCATTCTCTAATACGGTAATTAAATATATAAAACAAATTATTCTGCTATAGTTCTGCAGATACAGTAATCCCCCACCTATCGTGGGGGTTAGGGACCCAACCTGACTCACTATAATGTAAAATCCGCGATATCCGGATGCTAGGTCAGGTTGGGACTAGGGGGGCCTCTCTAGGGCCTCCTACACTTACCTGAGGCCAGGCGCTGCCCTGAACAGTCCTCTGACAGGCTTCCCGGGCATGTTGGAGGCCCCATAAGTGGTTCTGGGCAATCTGGATGGCACTTCCGGTTTTCCAGAAATCAATTCTGGGGCCTCTGAAAGGCCCGGGAAGCCTGTTGGAGTAGCGCCAGGCTTGGGGTAAGTACAGGAGGCCTCAAGCAGGCCCATGCAGCTTGTCCCAGGAGCAGTCCCGCAATATACTGGGACCATAGTATATGAAATGCGAAATGGCGGGGGACGACTGTAACTTCTTAGATGTGAGTCTCATTCATTAAAATGGGCTTTATTTCTGAGACAGAATTATTAGAACTGTTTTGCTAGTCCTCGTACCCTAATCAAAAATATGGGAAAGTATTGTACTGTTACCAGTTGTAGCTTTTTCCAAAAGCTACAACTCTAGAACAATATACTCATTCTGGAATACAGGACATACTGGTTTCTATTTCATAATTTTTATTTTATTTTGCCTTGTGAAATTTCACTTTCATGTAATTGATGCAACTTGGACAATATGGTTGTGATGAGGGTCATTATTTTACTTTACTATAAAATATTACATTCTGTACAGGTGCTACTTTTATACATTAAATAGATTCATGAAGATGCCAAAACTACTTCCATTATTATAAGGTAAAGCAGGGCCAGCACTACCATTTGATGAAGTAAGGCAAACATATTAAGTAACAAGGTATGCATGTCATATTTATATTGTGTTTATACTGTATTTATATTGTGAAGAATGTAGACAGTTGCTCGTGGCGTTTTCTGGCTTAGGTTCCTGTATGACATAATCAGTCTTATTTATTATGCATTGTGACTTTCAGGGTGTCCCATATAGGTGGCAAGATACTTTACTCTTCGCACTGACATTCTGTGTATTAAGAAAGTAGCAGAGAAGAGATGAGTTCACTTTTCAGCTTTACTCTTTCCTGAATACCCCCATCCCCCCAGACCTGGATTCTGCTTACTTTCCCTTCTAACAAACCCAGATCTGTAGCCCAAATGCAAATTTGACATCATACTCTAACTTGTTTAAGAAGAGAGGAGCCAATGTTCAAGGTCACAGGTAATGCTAAACTCTTCTGCCCTGGTGATCAGTTAAATCAGGAGTGTCCAAACTTCGGCCCTCCAGAGGTTTTGAACCACAACTCCCAAAATGCCAAGCCTGTATTGTCAATGACAAAGGACTGTGGGAATTGTGGTCCAAAACATCTGGAGAACCAAAGTTTGGACACCACTGTCTTAAATCAAAAAGCCACTCCCATTTGGAGAGGGATTCGGGTGGGAGTGACTAGACAGATTACATCAGCATGGCAGGTGGGTTTTTTATTTTGTTTTGTTTTTGTGAATACCATTTTTATGTCTGCGTTACTATTGTCCACAATCAAAGCTGTCAAGGCTTGGTAGGGCCTCCTGTGATCTCAGTCAAGTTCCTCTGGGGTTTCCCCAATTGGTTCTTCTCCACATAAGAGCATTGTTTGGTTGCTTCCCAGCTTTTGTCTGTTTCTCCCCCTCCCCCCAAAAGGTTGGCATACCTTTCTTAAGTCTTAGTGATGGCACTAAGACTTTTAGACTAGAAAAATGCGGATTGTTTTTGTTTCAACTATTTGCCTTTGCCACACACACACCCTTATTCAAGCCAGGATTGTACTGTGTATACTGCACAGTGCTTTCTCTTTCTTTCTTTCTTTCTTTCCCCCATATTTTCAGGGTTGGCACACCTGAACACCAGCAAAGAGGTAGACATTGCCCCCTGAACTTGAAAAAGGTGACTATTTAGGCTTAAAAGATAAGAATAAAGTCCAGTGTCCTGTTTAATTTACCATGTGCAGAATGGGAGTCATTCAAGTGGTTTCTTCCATCCTGGTTGTGCAACCAGAATTGCAGAATCACAGAAGTTGGAAGGGATCTGTAAGGCCATTAAGTCCAACCCCTTGCTCAAATCAAAGGATATCTGCCAAGTGGATGTCTAAATTTCTCTTGAATGACTGCAGTGTTGAGCATTAACCACACCTTGAGGTAATTGGTTCCATTGCTATATTGCTGTAACAGTTTGGAACTTTTTCCTGATATTCAACCAACATCTGTTTTCCTGTACCTTGAGCCCATTGTTGCAGATTAGTTGCATAACTAGTATGGAGCCAGGCATGCAACAGACCAGAAAGGTAGCAACAAGAAAAATAACTTGCATGGCAGCTGTTCTGCATGTGGTAAATGAACAGGATTAAGATGTTTTAAATCCACACCTTTTAGGTATTTGGATGTTTTCTGCTGACATCATTCACTAAGCATCATGCTTGTGCTTCATTGTGAATTTGTTCTATGCAACAAATTGATTCAAATAATTGGGAAATACGCAATAAATCTTTCACGAAGAAAGCCAAGGACTTGGTGAGAGTTTCTGCAATGTTTATAATTGGACTCTATCCTTAGTTTGAGTTACTTGCTCTAACAAAATGTTAATTTCAGTTTGCTTTAATAAAGAGATTTATCCTTGTGTGGAGCTTCTATAAGTAATACTGCACTGGAAATTCGAAATCTGTACACCAGTTGTCCAACTGGCATATAAGAGAGAAACAGAATTATGGAACCAGTTACCATGAATGGGCTGCTTGCTGGCATAGCAAAATCCTTAGAAACCTTAGAGCCTAAACTTTGCTTTGGTAAAAGAAGCTAGAGGTCTTCCTTTCTTGTTTTGGATTTTTTTTAAAAGTATCCTACTTATGCGGTGAGGTTCAATATGTATTACTGTATATACTCAAATATAAGCCTAGTTTTTCAGCCCTAATTTTGGGCTGAAAAAACGGGCCCTTGACTTATATTTGGGTCAATACATTTAGCCACTGATGCAAGTGCTTGGGTCGGTGGCTAAAAGTCATTTTAAACATTGTGTGCCACTTCTCATGACCCCCCCTCTGCCTCACAGGGGAGCGGCGTGTGATGTTTAAAATGACTTTTAGCCACTGACCCAAGCACTTGCATCAGTGGCTAAAAGTCATTTTAAACATCACACACCACTCCCCCAGCTCACAAAGGAGGAGCTGCCAGGCCCTGCTGCATTTCCCACCCTAGACTTATACTCAAGTCAATACGTTTCCCCAGTTTTGGGGGGTTAAATTAGGGGCTTCGACATACTCGGGTCGACTTATACTCGAGTATATACAGGTATGTACTTTATACAGCTATCATTCCAGAGTTTGAAACAGTCCATAAAATACTTTTTGCTTTCACTTGTCCATACAATTTTCATGCCCATTTCCAGCTATTATTTCTTCAGCATGCTGCCATATCTATACCTTTGCTGTATTGTGTTCTATTTAAACAGAGCAATCTCAAATATGATTATATCTAAATTAAGCCAATCAGTTTTAGCTATGTGATGATACAAGTAAGGAAGAATAAAGTTCTCTGTTTTTGTCTTCATTTTGACTGGATGAATGGTTCACTGTTGTCTAGGAAATTGGATAAAGTGACTCCCTCTTTTGTTGCTTCCTCAGCACCAAGGGAGCAAGACTGTTGCTGTATGAAGGAGCTGGCTTGTGGTGTAGGACAGGGGCAGAGGTGAGGAACCTCTGGCCATAGAATTTCAGGGCAAGTCACCTTTTCTACCAGTTAGAAACTGGCCTCAATGATAAGACACCTCAAGCTACGTGCAATGGGCAAAAACACAATAACTCGTTAGTGCAGAATATGGAGGGGGATTTCTTGCTTATGTGCAAATTCTGTTGTAATGCACTGAGCGGAATACACACCGCTGGTATGGTACATACCTGTTCACTTTCCTTTTGTTGAACTATTTACTGGGACTTAGCATATCATCTAAGAAGTGTAGATTTAAGAAGTATTGGCATAAGATCAATCAGTGGCTTAGAATATGTTACAGGAATAATTTGTTGTCATAACCCTACATTCGACAGGACAGAAGTTTTGTTATTTTGTTGAGATGGTAATGAAGGGAGCTCATGACTGGGACAGGAGGGATGCTTCTCTCCAGATATTTGAAGTGAGGAGGATCATCTTAATCCATAAACTACTCATAGATGATGGGCAGAAATGGAATAATGTCTAGAACATGGCCCATTGATTTTAAATGCTGTATATTCAGATGCATATCCTTCTCTGGTAAGTGTCCGTTGACTTTAGATTTAAAAATACCTACAAATGGTTGGATTAGGATTCACAATTTGTGGGTATGGGCATGGAAGGTTGCATTTGCTGTTTTGCTCCCTCTACTCCAGGCACTTGACCCGTCTAAAAAAATATATTCTCTTGGTTTTCAGAGAGGAGCCCCAGCAACTGCAGGGTTAAAGGGAATTAGCAAAAATGGAATCTACTTTCAGGAGGAATATTAGTGATGAAACACAGTTTAGGGAATACTCATACTTGGGAAACCCAAAGTCTGGTTCCAAGCCAAAGCCTGTGTCATAATGTGGATACCGCTAAATTCTTAGTACTGTACATGCTTTATCCAAGGGCAGCCAGAGCAGGTGCTATTAGATAAAACATGTAACAACTCTGCAGTGTATCTAGTGATCCGTACTCAAAGCTGCCAGTGGGCTTCATAGTTAAGAGCTGTTCATAGGTAAGAACTGTGAGGTTTTAAATATCCTGGCCAAACTCTTTAGCTTAAAGGTGAAGAGCATGAAGCCCTCCCAAAACTGTTGGATTGTGGCGCTGCTCAGCCTTACCCATCATAGCTAATGAAGAGGAGTGATGGGAGTTGCATTTCCAGAACCCCTAGAGCAGTGGTGGCGAACCTTTGGCACTCCAGATATTTTGGACCACAACTCCCAGAATTCCAAGCCTAGATTGCCAGTGACAAAGGGCTGGGAGTTGTGGTCCAAAACATCTGGCGTGCTGAAGGTTCACCATCACTGCCCTGGAGGATTACATGTGCTTCATTCTTACTATAGCTGTTGTGCGATAATGGTGAAAGAACTGCTTGATCTATGGACAGATAAGCATTTGTAGATAGTCAGAATTAACAGCTGGGTTTATCCCATGCATGTAATAAATGGGCATTCCTGTCTGTTGAGATTCTGCTGATAGAATATGGATTTGTTATTTTCAGTTGGGTGATGGTTACCATTTTGAATCATTTGCATGTGCCCTGTCCTTAGAAATACTATTATGGCTATTACAGCAGTGCAGCTATCTTTCTGGTGGCCTGAATGGTTATAGATTGAATTGCTAGAAGAAATGAAGAGGGGTGGGGGACTGGGAATGAAGTCCATGTGTGGTGTACTATGGAAGGAAAGTAATGCTTCTAGTGGGAAGCCCTATTTGAGAAATACATTCTACTCACTTTTGAGTACTATAGCTTATAGTGTTTCAAATTACATCTACATTTAACATTTTAAAAGCTCAAAAGGAATGCCCATTTAGACCACATATACATTTCTACTCAAAAGGAAACCCTACCATTTTCAAAGGGCATAACAATTAGGTGCTTTAAAGTCATTTCTGACTTGCAGCAACTCTTTCCTGAGTTTTCTAGGACAGTGGTCCCCAACCCCCGGGCCGCGGACCGGTGCCGGGCCGCGGACCGGTCGGCACCGGGCCGCCTGGGGAGGCCGGGGAGGCTCCTCCCCTTTTCCTCCGCCGCCCTCCTCCTCCTCCTCTTCTCTCCCGCGGGCGGCCGGTGGAGGAGGAAGGCTGGAGGAGCGCAGGAGGAGCCGCCCCCGCCGCCTTTGCCTTTACCTTCCTCCTCTGCCCGCCGCCGACGGTGGCGGTGGCGCATCCTCCTCCTCCGCCCTCCTCCTCCTCACCCTCCACCAGCAGCAGCAGCAGCAGCAGGAAGCTGGGGGCCGGGTGCGCGGGGGGCGGCGGGGAGGAGGGGGGGCGCGCACGGGAGGCGCTGGCGAGCCCCCCCGCGTGCGCGCGCACCGCCGCCGCAGCGTGGGGGCCCCCTCGGTCGGAAGAGGAGGTGGGTGCCCCTCCTCCTCCTCCTCCTCCTCCCCGGGGCACGCGCCCTTTGGCCCCTCCCTGCGGCCGCGCTCCAGGGCGGAGCCCCCCCGCTGCCGCCGCCGCCGGACTGCGCCTGTGTTGGGGGCGGGCGGGGGGGGCGTCGCGGGCCGGCCTGGGTGTTTTCGCCGCCGCCGCGACCCCCCCCCCGCGGTCGCCGCTGCCCCTGCGACCCCCCGCCGCAATCGCCCCAGCTGCTGCTGCTGCTCCTCCGGCGGCGGCGGCGGGAGGAGGAGGAGGAGGAGGAGGAAGAGGCGCTACCGCCCTCGTTGCAGCCCCTTCGGGGCGGGGCGGGTTCCACCAGTCCCCAGCGACCGCCTCGCCGCCTCCCCGGGAGAGCGGACAAGTTCCAGCAGCAGGTGAGAGAGGCGGCGGCGGCGGGAGGTGCTCGGGCTCCCCCTTCTCGGCCCGGAGACCCGGCGGGAGGGGGGCAAGTCTTGGTGGCGGGGGAGGGCGCGCGCGGCGCGGGGTGAGCTTTGCCCGCCTCCCTGAGAGGTGGCCAGGGGTGTGTGTGTGTGTGTGTGTGGGAGGGCTGAAGAAAGGACACTGGCCTCTCCGGGGGGTGCGCGGGGATGCCACCCCCCCACCGGCCTCCCTCCCCTCCCCCCTCCCACTCGCCCGCCCGAAGGCCGCAGCCGGAGGCAGGCGGCGGCGGTGGCCGAACCCGGGCGGCTGCCGTGGCCGCTGCGGCCACCGACAGGAGGAGGAGGTGGGGGCCCGCCCGCCCAGGAGCCCCAGGCTCCCCCCCACCCTGCCCGTGCGCGCGGGGGCGAGCGGCACGCCCGATGCCCCAAGCCGGCGAGCGCCGCCGCCGCCGCTCCCATGCCCCCCCGCAAGGCACACGCTCCAAGCCCCCCCGCACCCCCGCCTCCCCTCCTCCCTCTCCCCCATCCCCCGCCCCCCACACCCTCCCCTTCCCCCCCGCCCGACCCCCCCTGCACCTCCCATCTCCCCCCCTCCCCACCCACAGCCCCGGGCCACGGAAAATCATCAAACATTTACCGGTCCGTGGGGACAAAAAGGTTGGGGAGCACTGTTCTAGGATATTCAGACGTAGTTTACCAGTCACTTCTTTTGGACATGTGCTGGCACTATATAGCTTGCTCAAGGCCATATAGTCTGGTTGTTTTCCTAAGAGGCACTATGGGGAATCAAACTCCTAACCATTGGCTTCGGAACTAACAGTCTAACTTGCTGAGTTATACAGCCAGCTACAATGGGGCTAGCTACCTAGTAAATGTGGATAGGTTTGACACCCAAGATTATTTAACAGAGAAAAGCTTCATTTATATTTCATTGTTCTTTTTTTATTCTATTTAGAGCCAAAACCTAGCTTTCCCTTTATTATGTTTTTCATTTCCATTAATCTCCTTCCAACCATTTAAGTGTTAGTGAAATCCCACCATATATGGTTTACAGTGGTTTAATGCTAGTCATGTAGAAGTGGAAATACCCATATTAATGTCCTCTTTTTCTTTATTATGTATTTCTGGATGGTATAAAATAAAAGCAAATATATCCAAATTTCTCCTAGGGAAACTGGAAGATGAGGAGAGAACAGGTGGAATGCACAAAAGTTTGTGAAATATAGGCCTCTGTAGCAAGTGTATTCAGTGTCATTCTTATTGTGGATATGCATGTACTGATGCATATGGTGTATAACGCTGCTACAATTCTGGTATCCACCAATGCCTAAAGATATCTAGTCTCAATGTATTCTCGAAGGCTTCCATGGCTGGGATCTGATATCTGTTGCGAGTTTTTCAGGCTGTTTGTCCGTGTTCTGGATGTTTTTCTTCCTGACATGTCAGCAGGCTCTGTAGCTGGCATCTTCCGAGGGTAAGGAGCTCAGGGAACTAGGAGTTCTCTCTGTACTCTGGGGCCCCACAGCACAGAGAGAACTCCTAGTTCCCTGAGTACCTTGCCCTCTGAAGTTGCCAGCCAGAGTCTGGCAACATGTCAGGAATTAAAATGTCCAGAACACAGCCAAACAGCCTGAAAAACTCACAACAGATATCTAGTCTTCATTCTAGCTTGCCCAATGCTCGAATATATTTAATTTAATTGCAGTGATTACTCTCTTTCCAAGGAAAGAGAGGATGCATGGGTGTGGTATCAGAAGACAGGTGTCTAGTCTCATGCCCTCCCAGACACATCTGGTGGGGCCACTGTGAGATACAGGAAGCTGGACTTGATGGGCCTTTGGACTGATCCAGCATGGCTCTTCTTATGTTCTTACATCCTTATGCTATGAATACATAATATGAAGTGATAAGATTAATCTGGTTTTAATACAAGCACATCCAGTCTCGCCTGATTTCGGAAGCTAAGCAGGGTCAGCCCTGGTTAGTACTTGGATGGGAGACCACCAGGGAATACCAGGTACTGTAGGCGCCTGGAGTAGGAACTGGCAAACCACTCCAGTATTCCTGCCAAGAAAACTCCATGGACATGGAGTCATGAGGAGTCGGTCACGGCTGTAAGGACACAACACACACACAATACATATAGACCCACAGCTGTTTGTTCTTAAATTCAATGAACAGCTGTAAGATTGTTTAGATGAAGCTAGTTGAAATCTTGTAAAACAGGTTGTTGTTGGTGGTAACGATAACTTTTATGTTTCCAAATCTGAATGCACACGGATGAATCATCATACATCTCTGAAATTTTTTTCATAAACCTTTATCAGCAGTGGTCTCTCAGTGGAACAACAGAATTAACAGAGTGCTTTTTTAAAGTCAAAATATTATTTATCCAGTATGACAGACGAAATCATTCAGAAGGTACCTGAATAAGTACCTGAATGAATAACTTAAACAGCAGTTACACATTCCTAGTGCATTTGCACGACTTTTGGAAAGCTGTCCCAGAGGAAGGCCTACTGTGGAAGGATTGGAATGCTTTCCTCACAGTAACTGTTTTCCTCTTAGTAATGCAGTAATGCTGATTGGACAGAAGGACGTGCTAGATTGGCCCCGTAAGTGTCTTTGCGCTGAAAATAGCCGTCATCGCTATTAATACTTGGTAAGGCTCCCCAGATGAATTAGTACACAGCAGTTTATAGCTAAGGATATGATTTGTGAGGGTTTTGAATGAAAACATAACTAAGAAAACCCTGATTTTACATCCTATATGAACATAGGAACATATACTGGTATCTAGGATAGCATGTTTTAAAAGAAAAAAAATAACAACATGCCTTTTTCCTTGACGTTCTTCCAGACTCAGTATACTGCTTCCACCTTCTCTTTATTTTCTCCTACTGAGAGAATATACTTTCCTATTGGTCTTTCAGCATTCCTAATATCAAGTTAAATTTCTCTTTGATTTGTTGGATGTTCTGAAAGATATCACTTGTTTTCCTTATTTTGTTCTCCTCTGTTTCTTTGTACAAGTCGTTGAAAGGCTCAGACCCTATTTCTGTCCCTTAATACTTTTGCTTCTTGCTTATCTTTTACAAGTTTAAGTGTTTTTTCCATCATCTATTTTTTTTCTTTTTACTACAGGATTTGTATTCTTCCCTAATAATATCTCTGGTTTCAGTCCGTAGTTCTTCTGGTTCACAGTCAATTGAGCTTAGTAATACAAATCTGTTTCATATGGGAACTGTAAATTTGTCAGGAATATTGCTTAATTTTGGCATTTGGATTTTTTAAGTGTCCTTTTTCAGCTTTACTCTAAGGTTCGATATTAACAGTTCATGATCCATACCACATTCTGCTCCTGGTCACTTTTGTCAGGGATAATACAGTTTCTCCATCTCCTACATACAATTACATAGTCTATACTTATAATAAGCATGTGTTGTTTTCATACATGATCAATTTCCTCTTGGATAATTTGTGTAAAAGCAAATGAGAAGGGGCAACAATAACTCTTACTTCAGTTTCCCTTCACGGGACTTAAGAACTGCTTCAGTGGAGGTAAGGGTCCTGGCCAGAGCAATTCTGTTGTCTAATTGGCTCTCGTTGGCCAATTAGATTTAGAGACATGCAAATAGCTCTTGAGTCCTGAACCTATGAGGGAAGTATATGATGGGTCTTTGTATCTTCATCAAATACAGTACTTGTGATAGTTTAATTAATTCAGCTGTGATGTCATGTGCCTATTCTTTGGTTTGGATTTTTTTTCTGCTTGGTGAGGGAAGATTGATCTCTTAGAGCAATCATCATAATATAAAGAGTTATATCATCATAATATTGTTATACCTTTTTTCTCATGATCCTTCTTGCTGAAATCACAGAAAATCTGACTTTAAAACAGTGTAGTTGCACTATGCTTCCATCCTTTTTCAAAAAAGGAAAAGTTATGCCTAAAGGATCTTGTCCAATGTATAATTTCTGCTTAAGAAAAAAAAATTGACACTCCTCGAAATAAGGAAATAAGTTCTAATTGCAAGTTATAGAGAGAACTACAGTTTCAAATATCTATGGCAGGCCTGCCCAAAGTCCGGCCCGAGGGCCAAATCCAGCCCATCAGGCCATTCTGAGTGGCCCACGGCTGGCTGGCCTGCCCCTCCTC
The DNA here is from genome assembly GCA_037367245.1 of Phrynocephalus guinanensis. Classification (NCBI taxonomy): domain Eukaryota; kingdom Metazoa; phylum Chordata; class Lepidosauria; order Squamata; family Agamidae; genus Phrynocephalus; species Phrynocephalus guinanensis. Next base: position 145,509,514 of record CM074733.1, read on the forward strand.
CCCCCCTTCGCCCCATGTTTTTTTTAAAAAAAATCTTCTGCCAACACTGACACCGCTGGGAAGCTTGACAGGCTGGGCCGGCCGGCCGGCCGGTGAGCAGAAGCTTGTGGGATTGGGTGGGCAGGCGAGGGGGCGGGCCACCACCACCAGCACCGCCAGGAAGCTTGTGGAGCTGGGTGGGTTGGCTGGCCAGCCATCGTGCGGGCTGCTGCCACCGGCACCGCCGGCAACCATATGAGGCTGGGCGCGCCGGCGGGCCGGTGCCACCGGCATCACCGGGAACCTTGTGAATCTAGGCGCATGTGTAGCCGTTGCCACCGCTGGGGAACTTGGGGGGGGCTGCAAGGTCACACAGATCGCCTCTTCCAAGGGGCGACCTGTGGCCATGGCTCCCTGTGCTTCCTTTGGTCCCCACCTTCCTTCTTTCCTCCCTCCCTTGGTCCCCACCTTCCTTCCTTCCGCTCTCTCTTGGTTTCCACCTCCCTCCCTCCCTCCCTTGGTCCCACCTTCCTTCCTGCAGGTGGGGTTGCAAGGGGTTAGTGGGTGGGGTTTATGGCTCAGTGGGTAGGGCTTGCAGTGCAGTGGCAGGGTCGGGGAGCAACCAGCCCCTGACACATTCTCAGCCACCAAATCTGGCCCTCCTTACAGAAAGTTTGGGCACCCCTGATCTATGGAGAGAAACTCTGCCAAAAGGCTTAGTTACGAAGCTTATCATGGGTCAGAGCACTCAGTTGATTCTTGATTCCTGCTTTGGATTTTATGCCCCTAGCCCTCATGGTATTGCCCATTTGTATCATAGGTATGGATGTGAAAATTAGACAGTAACGGAAGCCAACAGCAAAATAATCTATTCATTTGACATTGGATAATTTCTGACTGAAAGTACAGACTATCAGAAAACAAATAAGTGGATACTAAAGCTAATCAAGCCTAAATTCTAGAATCAACTCAGATAAGTCTATCATGCTTTGGGCACATAATGGGAAGAGTCTGAAAGATAATCATGTCAGGAATAGTTAAAGGTAGTAGGAAAAGAGGAAACCCCAATCTATGATTGATTGGCTCAGTAAAGGAAGCCACAGCCTTATGTTTGCAAGGATTGAGCAGGGTGTTAAACACAGCACCCGCCGAAGGCCATTAATTCACAGGATTGCTATAATTTGTCAGACTCAACAAGAGCAGCAACAAGAGCCCTTTTCAAACATTAGTTATTCATATTTCCCTTCAGTTAAATCACAAAAGCAAAGAAGTTAAAATAACAAATACCAACAAAACAGAAAAAACTAAACAAGGCAGATATCGAAGCAGCATTAGAGTAATAAACAGAATAAAAGTTAAGAGTAAAATATTGATCTTGGCTTTCCTTGTTCTAGATATCCACAAAGACAGGTGAGGTGGATATGAGGTGGGGGAGGCACAAAGCTGTGATCCACAATCTGTGGATTAGATAAAGATACATTCCAAATAAAGTGTGGAAACACATGTCATCCTTCAGTGCAGAAGTGCATTTTCAGTGCTCCCACTCCCTGTTGGATAGTAGCCCAGTATTTGATGCAGGAAATTCTAACCAAGCACATGTGGCCTCATCTTTGCTGTCCTTCCACAATCAGACGAAGACATTTCTCTTCAGACCGGCTTGCCTTTAAATGACATTAGATTATTGGATTCTGATGTTTTAGTTATGTTTTAAGAGGCTGGATGGCCGTCGAAAATATTGTGATGGGGTTCCTGCATGGCAGGGGGGTTGGACTAGATGGCCCTTGAGGTCTCTTCCAACTCTATGATTCTATGATTAAAAACATGAGTGAAAAAAACAGATAAATTGCAATATGGATCTTTCAGAAGATGGACGGCATATAAGTATTTTAAATGAATAAAATAATAAATAAAAATGTAAATCTGCAAGGTCTGTTATGTGGGGAGGGGGAATTATAATAAAAACAGGCACAGAAGACTCTAGATAATATTTTCTGTTTTATTTACAATTCATCCATCCCAAATTCAGGATATATCATTTGATATGATTAATTTGAAAGTTTCAGGAGCATAATGAGGGAGGGATAATCATAAAAGAAATTAAACTACCTGCTTTATGTGTCTGTTTGATAGTACAATAGTTGTCATAATGCTATAACTCTTTATTTTATTGTTATTATAACCATAAGTCAGCCATTTTGGGTGTACAAAACTAAAATACAATAATAAATCATGCAGTATTTACAACAAGCAATACAAAGCAAAGTGAAATTCAAATTGTAATTAAGTGTAAGTCTCTAATCTGATTACTGCAGTTATTTAAATATCTATTTTCTTGTTATACAAGCCACCGCCCAGAATTTTGCAACCTTAGGTGTGATTTCACTTGAGGACACGCTATAACTCAGTCTATAATTATGCTAATAAACCTTATCAATTGTACCAATAGCAGTATCATTTCTCTCTGTAGATGATCACTTATGACTCAATCTAAGTGAGGTAGTGTTCTGCAAATACCTCTACTTCAATCCATCCCAAATTAATTGGTTCAGAAATCGCAACCATTTAACTCAGAGGAATTGTAACACACACAAACCCCCCCTCCCAAAAAAAAATGTAAATAACGAAAATAAAGCATGTGGTGATGAAACTCAGTCCTGTCAACCACTGTTCAACCTTGTTCATTCGGGCAAAGCTCTCTTTCCCTCTCTCCTTCCTTTCCTGTACCTACTGGGAGTCATACAATTTACTCAAATATATAATCAATTTGATCATCAAATTGACGGGGAAGTGAATGAGCCCAGTTAGTATCTTTGCTGTCCCGGTGGGTAAGCTACGTGACTGTCACCTTGTGCATCAAATTTGTACATTTTCCCATCTGGAACACAGCCTGAAATAGTGAAAAATAGGCAAAATGCTGCAAAAATAAATGTCAGATGTTGGGATTTAAAAAAAAAAACATGCACAAAACAAGAGAAGAGCAGATAGCTTAGGTCCTATCCCTAATGCTACTGTGACCCAGCCCAGTAAAATCCCACATAGTGGCACAAATTTCAGCCACACCGTCAGACAGAGTTAAGATCTCAATGCTTAAAAGCCAAGAAGAAACAAAACTCTCCAATACACACCCTCCTTATCTCCCAAATATTAAAATGATTCAAACTGCAATATCTCTCCATTTCATCTAACATACTTTCTTCACAAAATGGCCACTGATTTCAGAGATGGGAAATTTTCATGGGCTCCATGTTTGGGGTGTACGGGATTGTTGGGACTTTTCATTGCTCTTCAAGTTGTTAACTTCCATTGCTTTGAGCTTTGTGGCTCTTTCGTTTCAGTAGTTTCGTTTTTCCCTGTGAGTGCTGGTTGTTGTTGTTTTTAAACAACTTTTAAAATATCTGAAGTGCCAAAACAATATTCAGCCCTTCCAAGAGGCTCGATTAATTTGAGTGCCCCTTCAGGATTTCTCACTTCAGTACACATCAGTTTAGAAACTGGCAAACACCTTGGCCTTGTTTTAGATTCTGAATAATTTCCAAAGCATGTCTCTGAAATGGACAATTTGCTCCTGATATATTCAGTTGCATCTGATTGTATGCTGAAAATACCAGCATTTTTCTACTGTCCACAAGATATGCAATTTCAATTGGCATCAAAAGGGAAAAAGTATAAATTATACCTATAACTTTCTGGTGGTCTTCAAACGACCTTTGGGGGTGTGTGTGTTTTGTTTGTCTCTCCTTGTATTGAGTCTAGTTCAGGCAGCAGGATTGTCTAAGGTCAGGATCAGCTGATTTCTGAATTGCAATAGCAGTGAGGACAACCTCCACTGAAAAGGGGTCAGATCAGAAGCATTCACTGGTGATGTTAATTAATAGCTCTGAATCCCACCTGATGTCGTGTTGGTTGTAATTTATTGTTGTTTAATGCAATTGTTGTTTTAATGTAATTTGAGACTATATCTTGAGTCATTTCTTGTCTGCTTTCCCCTAGATAAACGTGTCGATAATTGGCCCTTGATGGCATCTCCATTTCCCACAATGGCTATAAGCACTGTGTACCTCCTCATTGTTTGGCTTGGTCCCAAATGGATGAAGTCAAGGGAACCTTTTCAATTGCGCTCCTTATTGGTTACTTACAACTTTGGAATGGTTCTACTCAACTTCTACATATTGAAAGAGGTAATTCTGTTTCACTGTTCTTGTGAGTGTACATGAGCGCAAGCCTCTTCATGCCTGTTCAAAATTAGATCCAATTTATCTCAGTGGAAGTTACTTCTAAGTAAGTACATTAAAGTGAATGTTTTGAAGTTTTATTTTTCCAGTATTTACATAAGCATTTAGGAGAGCCATTCTCGTTACATGGAAGTGCCTAGGACTCAATCCAGCTACTTCTTCAAAAGTAAAAAAAAATGTATGGCTGTCTCAGTGTAGCATTTTTAAGCTGCAGGGCTCCAGGCAAATCTAGACCAGGGATTACAATGGGGAGAGAAAATTTTAGGATTAACATCAAACTTTGATGGAAATGCTAGATAGTAAAACTTATTTAAAGGATTAACTTTAACACAAATGAAAGAGATAATCTTGAAATGTTAAAATTAAGCTGTGTTTTTAGTTGACTATATATAGTTTTGCAATTATGTATTTTTAAAGATTTTTTCCATTTCCAAATAGTTTATAAATGGAAACAATATTACAATAAATTAAGAATATGTACAATTTCCCTGTATAAAATAATGGAAAAACACTTAGTTGCTAAAACTAATTTTTTCTATGTTGAATAATAATTAAATACATTGTCATGAGCAGGCGGGATAACCTGTACCTTTAAATTTTATTAAAAGAATTTCAGTATACTGTCGTTTGATTTTTGAATGAGGAATGCTGTGAAATGATAGATGAATTGTTACATTAGCCTATTTGACTTTATCTGTTGGTCAACTATTCCCCATTAAAACATCAAGTCGCAGTCACATGGAGACAAAGGCCACAGATCTGTAACTCACAATCAACTCATGTGATGGGGACAGCAGGGATTATCAGAACCAGGGGCCATCAAATTGAGGGTTGGGAGTGTGAGAGCAATCAAAAGAAACTATTTCTTTACCCAAAGCAAAATTGTTCTGCTTATATACTGGCCTGTAGAGCTTCAAGCATTCTCTGAGCAGTTTACAATTTAATTATGCAGGCTATACATTTTCCTCCCCCCCCCAGCAAGCTGGGTACTCATTTTACTGACCTCAAAAGGATGGAAGGCTGAGTCAACCATGAGCCAGTTACTTGGGATTGAACCCCAGGTCGTGAGCACAGTTTTAGCTGCAGGACAGGCATTTAACCACTGCACCACGAGGTTCCTGACCCAGCATGTTTGTCTGCGGAACTCGTTGCCACAGGATGTGATGATGGCATCTGGCCTAGATGCCTTTAAAAGGGGATTGGATAGATTTCTGGAGAAAAAGTCAATCACGGCTTACAAACCATGATAAGGAAGTATATCCAAGTACTGGACACAGGGGACATATATCTAGTTGTCTCATGTGCTTCCAGAGGCATCTGTTGGGGCTACTGTGACATACAGGAAGCGGGACTAGATGGGCCCTTGGTCTGATCCAGCAAGACTCTTTTTATGTTCTTATGATTGACTTTTGATAGGACACCTTTAAGACTTGGCACATAATAATCTGCCTTACCTAGTATGGTATTTGGCTGGTTGCTGAGTTCAAGCCAAGGCGGCACCTCATGGTAAAATATTAATCAACTTGGCCTTGACCAAACCCTATTCCTAGTAAAGAAAGTGGGTATTAGGAAAACAGAGAATGAGAAGGCTGCCAAAGACAATAGGCTGCAGCCTTGGGTTCAGGAGCAATTTCCAGAAGTCCAGTCCCAAACTTCTGGAAAGTTCTCACTATTGTTCTATAACAAGATGTAGAAGATGCTCTACAACACGATGTGCCACCTTTATACCATGTGTGCTATATGACATCGTAGACCTGTGCCTTTCTGGAATGAATGGTCTACCACGTCGTATAGCACACATGGTATAAATGCACTCTAGGAGAAGAAGCAGTATGAGGGAGAGGAGAAAGTAGAAGTGGAAGCATTATTACAAGAAATTGACCACCTTCCTCTGCTTGTGCCACTGTTTTCTCAAAGACTGTACTGCTTTGAATACTGTATATTTCGCTCTATAAGACACACTTCCCCCCTTCAAAAGTAAGGGGGAATGTCTGTGCATCTTATGGAGCAAATACAATAGTCCCCGCTATCACAGATATATCACAGATTTTCATTTAGAGAAAAGTTACATGCGTGGAGCCTCTCCAGTCCCCTGCTGCAGCCAGGATTCCACAATTCCAATTGCCTCGTTTGCAAATAAGTCTCCTCCACAGAGCCTCTGCTCTCCCCTTCTGCAGCCCGGATTCCACAGTCAAAAATCACCTCCTTTGCAGAGATGCTTCCTCCATGGAGCCTCTGCCCTCCCCTTCTGCAGCCAAGATCCCCCATTCAAAAATACCTTGTTTGCAAAGAGGTCTCCTCCACTGAGCCTCTGCCCTCCCCTTCTGCAGCCAGGATTCCCCAGTCAAAAATCACCTCTTTTGCAAAGAGGCTTCCTTCACGGAGCCTCTGCCCCCCTTTTGCAGACAGGATCCCCCTGCCATGAAACCTTAGGCTTAAAATTTTTCCTTGTTTTCCTTCTCTTAAAAACTAGGTGCATCTTATGATCAGGTACATCTTATAGAGTGAAAAATACAGTAATTTTCTTTAAATGGTAACTGCTTTCAATAATACAGTTAAAAGAACTTACAAGAAATAAATTTGTCAATTTACCATTTTCAGTTATTTCTGGCTTCGAGAGCTCGAGGATACAGCTATATCTGTCAAACTGTGGATTATTCTGATAATGAATATGAAGTCAGGGTGAGTAGTAACTTCACATATTAATTAATAATCCAGCTATATATAATTTTAGTGCCTTTCAGTTTACTTTAGTTTATTGTTATACGGTCATGGAGCCAACATTAGAACATGAACCATTAAAACAGAGATGAATAATTTACATACTTCAGAAGTTAAAACCAGTTCGTTATCTTAATGGACCATTTTATGAGATTTTACAATCCAGACTAGAAACTTTGTCACTGTCTCCATGATTATCTGATTTGTACTTGCCCCCAAAGTCTTTAGATTTTCTTTAGGACACATACTGGGATGTTTATTCATAATTGGATAAATAAGTTGAATACGTTCATCCCTATAAAGGCTGCATTCCAGCATGATATGTACCAGACTGATTAATTTATTGCTCCAGATTTACCTATGATGGCTGCCTCTGTGTCAGCAAAAGAGAAGGAAATGCATCACCAAAAACAGGGCAGTCAAAGATGCATTTTACAATATGCTCATGTTTATGCAAAGGCATACATTAAGAAACAATTTAGAAATCATTAACATACAGTGCATCTCGTCATTGATGTCATGGTTTGTCATTGCTGAGAAGACTGTGATCGGGCAACCATATGACTGCTGCATCAGCAGTCCTGTTGCTAACTCTACAAAAGAAACTTTAAGGCCCCTAATTTTCCTTGTGAAAGACCATTGCTCAAGAGCAGAACACATGCCCTACTTGCAGAAAGCCTCATGCTGAGTTCCTGGCATCTCCAAGAAGACCAGGGGAAACACCTGCATGAAGCCATGCTGAGCTGCTCCCAGCTAGTCCTATGACGACTGAGCTAGATGAACCTATGAGCTGACTCAATATAAAGCATCTTCTTGCATTTCTTAGGGCCTTTTCACACGACCCCTAAGATCCGCTGGCCACTTAAATTAGGACCAGGGATCTTGGGGGTTCGTTGCTCTTCCTGCGTCCCCACCCCTCCGCACTTCCTTGATCCTGTCTGCATGAGGGGAGGGAGGAAGAAAGAGAGGAAAAAATGCAGGCTCACCTCCGAAGCCGGTCGAAGCCCCGTTGTCCTGATTCCTTGTTTTGTTTTTTGTTTTTGCCTCCCGCCTCTTCTCTTAAAGGGGCGGGAGGCAAAAAAAAAAAACAGAAGCGAGGAGAGCCCCGCACTCACCAGATTAAATCCGGACCTGGGGATGTTCACCCTCCTAGAGCAGGTACAAGAAAAGTGGGCTGGGACGCGCTTAGGAGGGCGTGGTCGCACTTAATTTCCTGCAAACTCCGGAGCTGGTGGGGAAACAATTGTAAGCTCCGGAGCTGGCAGCCATTTGCTGCGGAGTTTAGGGGTCGTGTACAAAGGGCCTTAGTTTATTCTATAAGCAACTTGACACTAATCTTAGTTCTTACAACATTTGAGGTAAGGAGGAACAGAAAGCTGTCCTCTGGCAATTTTTGAAATTTTTTTTTTTTACACTGGTTGTTCCACAGAACATCACAAGAAGCAATATCTCATAGATGGAGATTCAGATAAAGGCTCTTTTACTTCAAAATCAGGTGCTTCTGCGTTAGATAGTGTTCATTGCAACATTGCATCTTCTGTTTGGTCATGCATGAACAGATGTGGTGAAAACCTGCTGAACCATCTAAGGAACCAGTTCACTTTTCATGTGGTTATTAAGCTGCAGGGAGCAAATGTGCATAAGGCCTTAAACAATCACTAAAAGCAAACACTGCATAATCTAGAATTACTGTGTATTCTGCCAGTTTAGATGTGTATACATAATGCCCCATCTATCTATCTATCTATCTATCTATCTATCTATCTATCTATCTATCTATCTATCTATCTATCTATCTATCTATCTATCTATCTATCTATTCACTTATTCACTCATTCATTCTTTCAGATTGTATAATGCCACATAGTAGTCACACACACACACACACACACACACACACACACACACACTGAGCCACTTACAATTAGTTAAAAATATTCAGTGGGGTTTGTGGAAACAGATCCAAAAATTTAATGTTTCCAAGGTTTGATTATATGAAGGATAGCAGTGCTGGGAAAACACTTGCATTTGGCATACAGTGATCCCCCACCTATTGCGGGGGTTAGGGACCTTACCTGACCCGCAATAATTGAAAATCCGCGATATGCGGATACAGGTCAAATCAGGCCTGGGGAGCCTAGCTGGGAGCTCTTGTACTTACTCCCAGCCTGGCCCTACCCCAAACAGGCCTGTGAGAGCCTTCCCGGGCCTTCTGGAGGCCCCAAAAGCTCCTCCCTGCAAACCGGAAATCATTTCTGAGGCCTCCGACAGGCCTAGAAAGGCTCTCGGAGGCCTCAGAAATGATTTTCAGCAATCCAGAAGGCCCAGGAAGGCCCTCACAGGCCTGTTCAGGGCAGCTCCAGTCCTGGGGTAAGTATGGGAGACTTGAAACAGGACTTTCCCCCCTTACCCTAGGGGGGCTTTTTTCATATACTGCGGTCCCGCAATATAGCAGGACCGCAGTATATGAACTGCGAAAGGGTGGGGGACCACTGTATCAGCTTAATATGTTTACACATCCACATGTCATTAGGAGCTCGTCAGAAAACAGCATCCATTGGATTTCACTTTCCACTTCCTAGTACCAAGCCATCATGTAACACAAGACAGGCAGATAGGGTGTCACAGACAAGACCTCATTTCTTTTTAATCTCTCTTTCAAGAAATAAGTGCTGTTCCATTTTAGACTGGCATGTCATTCTGGTCACAGTGAAAACACGAGTGTATAGCCTTAGAGAGCTTAGTTTAGAAAACAAATGTCTTCTGCAGTCTTTTTTTTTCTGAACAAACTGAGATGTACACAATTTAAATGAAGAATTATTTCATGTCCCAGTATTGAAGTGTGGCATGCAGCACGACCCTATTCAGAAGTAATTACCCGTAAGTTCAATTGCACTGAATCCCAAATGCATAGGACAGCCTTAGGCATACTTACCTTTCAGAGAAGTACACCTAAAGCTGCACCTGTGTTTATAATGGTAAGTTTATAATAAATTAAGATGGCTGTCTTTTCCCTGCTAACATAGAACTGAATATAAATGTATTAAATAGCATTCATTTATGAGTAGACATGCATAAGGATGTGTAGTAAAATTGCCATCCTAAATGAGTTCCATGAAAGCAATTTCTGCTGAAACCTCTCCCTTCCCAACGTTCATCTGGTTGTGAATTCATTTGAGAGACAGATAAACATTATTTTGGTATTTATGAACCCTGGCACAAAAGTGTATTTCAGAGGTTGAAGAATAGAAAGGTAGAATCTGGTGGGGCACTGTTACAGACTGCAAATCTGTTAACAGCAGTGTAGTTAATATATGTTTTCTGGCTGTTTCTTTTTGAAACGGGTGAGAGTGAAAGCCCCTATTTCACTTCCTATTGACTACAGAAATAACAGAGAGCAATGCCTTGCTGAACCAATTGGAAAACTATTTCTTTACAAACCATGCATCATCTATAATGATAGACAGTTGTTCTGCATGTTTGGAGGACCAGGCATTTAGATTACTGTATGTCTCTGAGGCTGTTGATTAGTTGTGTCACAGATTGGCTTTTTCAGAGGATGGAGAATAGGTTGTAAAAACCTACACTAATACCTTCCATGTCATGTAGGAGTGGAAAGTGCTCATTCCTGTATATTCATAGAATTTTAAGTCTGTGAAGATTCTCAGTCATCCAGGTGAGTTTATCTGGAAGTTGAGTCATGGCTACTGGACTTCTTTTTTGAGAGATGGAAACGTTTCGCTGTTCATCCAAACAGCTTCATCAGACCGATGAAGCTGTTTGGATGAACAGCAAAACGTTTCTCTCTCTCAAAAATAGAGTTTTAAGAGTTGCCAGATTGGGTTACCTTATGGTCTTTTTTCTGTTGGCGGGATAGCTCAGCACTTTAGGTATCTGGGGACCAACCCAAAAGTTGGGAGTTTAATTCTCCACTGCAAATGGAGCCAGCCTGTGTGGTGTTGGGCAAGCTGCACAGTGTCTAGTTCTGTACCTGAAAAACCCTGAAAGGGATTGCTATAGGTCAGAACTCACATGTCAGCACATGGCTCTTTCAAAATAAGGAAGGTAAGCGAGGCACCTGATTTATAGATTGACAAGTCTGTTAATCTCTGTGCGCACTATGTTCAGCATCTAAGACCCAGCTCTGTATTTTGTACTTCTGGAGGTACAGTTGGTCAGGACTCAAAAGAGGGCCTATTCAATTGGGGAATTCAAGTGCAGGAAATATCTCCCTGGAGAAGGTCCATCGGCTTCCTTTTCTATGCTCTTTAAACATGTTGCTAAGATTTTTTTAAAAAGAAATCAACATAAATCATTTGATCAGTGCTGAATTGTGTTTTTTTCATGCAATTTTTGTTTGATATGCTAATTTTTGTTTAGCAGCAGTGACTGAGATCTAGGAATGCCTTGCAGTATAGTAGGCCTATTGGATCAATGAAACATAGAGGCATTAACTCACCAAATTCCCATTTATTCAGTGGGCCTATTCTAGTTATTACTTACTTCAGAACTTCAGCCATTACTTCAATGGCTCAGTGCTTTTGGCTATTTACATTGGAGTAATTGACATGCAATTTCCCCTCTAAGATGTGCACTTATGCACAGAGCTCCACTGGCATCACACAGCGGCAGCTATGGTCAGTGCTCGTCTACTTCTGGGCTTCAGCTAAAAAAAACCACACGCACACTGATGGGGCTCCCAGGTAGAAGAATTAAAAATTACAGGGAATGTTGGTGCCATGACATCAATCAGAGCAGCAGATTGTCACTAGTTAACAAGTCACCCCTTGTATTTCTCATTTTATGCTGAATCTTGCAACTGTTGCAGGAGAAGGAATTCAGAAGATGACTCCATAATTGGTGGCAATTCACTGCTGCAATTTATACCATTGTGTTTAGGCCAACATAAATAACACACAAACACTATTTCATATTCGTATATTTGCTTGCACTTCTTGTTCAATGCTTGTGCACCAGGCCAGAACATTCCCTCACCCCCTGCATCACATTTGTTACAAAATCCACACAGAGAGATGGAACTGCAATGCTAGCATTCTAGAACAGTGTTGGCAAACCTATAGCATGGGTGCCAAAGGTGGCACTCAGAGCCTTTTCTGTGGGCACCCAACATTGGCCCTTCACAGCCACCTGTATCCAGGTTAAATGGCTGCATTGGCACTTTGCGAAAAATTTGCGGGTTTTGAATTGCAGTTCGGGCACCCGGTCTCTAAAAGGTTCGCCATCACTGTTCTAGAATATTGCCACCTGAGGACAATGTCACTGGATATATCTAGTTGGGGTTTTTTTTTACAGCTAGGATAAGAATTGCTACAGCAAATGTATTGCATTTTCCCCTCAATCATTTGCCATGTTTGCCCATCAAGGTAAATGGAGGAAAAATATCCCATACCATTTTTATGAATCTTGATGTTGAGAAGCAGAAATGTACAGTATACTTTAGTTGTCATGTAGTTGGGCCTCCTTCTAGGACACTGGAATTCTCTGTTGGCTTAGGAAAATACAAGATGTACACATGGAATCCAGATTCCTAGCACTATTCTAATCCTATTTTAACCTCAAATGCACACGACTTCTCATTGGGAGAGAAAGTTCTCAATAACTCACTTAATGAAAAATTTTGTGCTTTTTCTTAACCTGACCTGGTGAATAAGAGTCACTTTTCTGTATGAATTATAGGTCTCCCTGGGAGTTTTCATAAGGGCTTAAAGCAAAATAAATAAATATAAACAAAAATTGTGGAATTATATGGTGGAGGAGATACATTACAGTCCAAATAAATCAATGAAAAGCAACAGTAATTGCTACACTGATAAGGCTTTTTTGAGTTACGGGACTCCAATTATGGAATGCCCTCCTGCATATCAAAGATTGGGAAATACTATGGAAGGACTGTATAGTATTTTCAATGCCTCGTGAAGACCTTTTAAATCTCCCAAGTCTTTAAATTTTCTTTTTCAAAAAAAAAACCTTGAATTATTTTAGTGAATAGAGAGAGAGGGTTAACAATGGCCAATTATCTAGTGCTAATGGTAGCCGTGTTATGTTGGTTTAATGCAGATTTTACTTCTATTGTGTTCATTCTTTTATACTAATACTGTACCTAGTCTCTTGTACCAACCTTCTGTTCTTCAACCAAATACAAATGACATGATTTTTCTTTGTATCTCCTCCCAAAAGTGTTCACCAGCCCACTGCTTTTCAGAACGATGGAGTTATTATAGCTGTTATTACAGGGTGTGAGCACAGACCTTGATGTGGGAGTTAAATATCTGACTATCTGGCCCAGGGGCAGACAGGCTACACATTGAGCAACATGCAGCTTTAATACAGTTTCTGGACAATCTTTATACCTGGGATCTCTCAGCACCATAGGTGTGTCTTTTTGCTTCATCTTCCCTCTTCATTCCCATTGCACCATATCTTCAAATTCATAGATTATATAATAGTAACTCTCAGTTACGGCAGCTGCCATGATATTGAAGAACTCGAAGCCTATCAAAATTGAGAAACTTGTGGATGTTCTAAGCAAAGCGGGGACCCCGAAGCGTATGTTTCACTCCTCTATTTTTTCTATAGCCTATGACTTCATCCTGTAGCCCAGTGGTTCCCAACCTGGGGGTTGGGACCCCTTTGAGGGTCGAACGGCCATTTCGCAGGGGTGGCCATGAGCCAGTGAAGAAAAAGGCACAAACGGCTTGGGTCTGGAGGGGTAGGGGTAGGAAGGGGGGGAAGAGTGAGTGGATATGTTGGAGGGGATGTCAGTCAATGGCACCAGAGGCTGCAATTGGCTGAGGGTACCTGTAGAAGGAAGTTCTCTATGGCACCTGTGGCAGTGGCCTGCCAAAGAGGGCTTGTGGCCTCTTCCAAGCAGGGCAAGGGGTCACCACAACATGAGGAACTGCATTAAAGGGTCCCAGCATTAGAAAGGTTGGGAACCACTGCTGTAGCCTGTTACTTCAAAAGTGCCTTTGAAGTAAATAGGAGCCTCTAAATACTATCCTGTGTTTATCTAACATTCCTGTATCATTGTGCCTTTGTTTCTATAAAGCCCAGGTGCCCTTAATAAATGACTTGCCCTCAGATTATGCTAAATGAGATACCCGCTGCTGAGGTATCTGGCTGTTGCGAACTTGGCTTCTTACTCATCACTGAGTTCAAAGAGGTCCTACATGTCATCAGAAGGTAGCCCTATGGTATATAGTGAATGGAGGAATGTTGCTTATTGTTTCACACCAATGACTGAGGAAGAAAAAGGTGACTCCAGCTCCACTCCAGGAAGGGAGGGAGTACATTCATGCAAAGGTTTCATGCCACTCATGAGCTGCAACTTGCACATGTCTAGGTTAGAGGAAGCTGCTTAGGTGTTAGTGGTCCTATTTCACATGTTGTAATCGATATCCACATTTGAGTCATTTTGGAGCTGTTTTACTCCTTTTTGCACTATCCATTGTTACCTTATTTTTCCTTTAAATAAAGTTTATAAAATCATCTTCCTATCCCAGAAAAACTTGGTGAGATCTGTTAATATACCGGTAAATCGAGGGTGTATTTTTAACAAGATGTTTTATTAGGCATAAGTTTTCATGGACTGCAGCTTACATCATGGGACGCGTGCAATCCACAAAATCTTATGCCAAATAAAATTTATTAGTTTTTATAATTCAGCATCATTCTTCCTTGATTTTACAGCAATAGACTGGCATGGCCACACCCTCGAAACTTCTGTTTTATTGGTATTCTGAAGTTTTGCTTTGTATGCACACTTTCCTTTTCCGCATGTCAATGTGTTTACATAATCCCAGTTCCACTTTTTCACATGGCCACTGGTATTAATGCGAAGACTGTGTGCTTTGTCATCTTCTGTACCCGTAAAGCATTTCAGAGTTAGGTTATCGCGTAGTTCCATTTGGGATGTGTGTTGACCATATTATTCATCTTTAGTGGGGGGCTTGGTGGCTCAGTGGACTAAGGCTCCGAAAACTGTTGACTTCAAAGTCAGCAGCTCGGCGGTTCGAATCCCAGGTGCCACGCAGTGGAGCGAGCTCCCACTGTTCACCCCAGCTCCTGCCAACCTAGCAGTTCGAAAGCATGTAAAATGCAAGTACTGTAGATAAATAGGTACCGCCGTAAAAGACCGGAAGGTAAAAACAGTGTTTCCTTGCAGCCATGCCAGCCACATGGCCATGGACTTGCACAACACTGGCTCTTCCAGCTTGAATACAGAGATGAGCACCGCCCCTAGAGTCGGACATGACTAGCACGCATGTGCGGGGGGAACCTTTACCTTTACCTTTAGGAATGTGGAAGACATTAAGGAAGAGCTTATATTTTCAACTTTTTATTTTCTATGGCTTTCAGAGTTATTTCCCAAGTGCAATTTATATGTTTTGAAAGTTTTAAGTATTTGCACAAAGAGTGAAATACAATATTTGTTCAATTTCAAGATGAGTATTTTTAACATCCACATAGAACTAATGTGCAGTTTATTGGTCGCAAGCTTTTGCAGGGTGGGGGTGGGGGACCTTGTGATTCAACCTTGTATTTCACAGTGTTCAGCTTACTAGAGTTCATTCTGAGATGTGGGATGTGTGTAGCCCTCATCAGATATTATACCCTCTGGGTTTGTGCACATGTTTAGAAGATAATGGGAAGCCTGACACCTTCCATTGTTGCTTTCTTCACATGCGCAGAGACAATGCTGAAGGGGAGTGTAAAGGTTCCCCAGCCAAGACCCCAGCTTCTTAACAGCCACTGAGCTCCACTGCTCTTGCTCATCCTGTAGTGTGAACAGTCAGATGTAGTGAAGACTTGACTTGAACTGTCTCACTCTCTCAACACCTGTTAGGTGCCCCAGGCTTTGAGGTGCTCTAGGGAGTCTCAACACAGAAAAAGGGCATTTCCAAGTGCCTACCTTGCAAGGCAGCTGCCACCATTCCCATACACAAACATTGCAGAAGAGGCCAGTAGCTGGATGAGGTTAGGGCTGCTTTCTGGAATGTCTATAATCTATAATCTATATCTATCTATCTATCTATCTATCTATCTATCTATCTATCTATCTAGATCAGGGGTCCTCAAAGTTTTCAACCAGCGGGCCAGTCCACCACCACCCAGACACCACTGGGGGCCAGATCCCCGTCCAAAGGCAGCTGCAGAGGCTGGCTTGCTCACAAAACAGGGGGTAGGTGGGGGGTTGCAATTGGTCCCAGGGGCCGGATTCAGGACCTTGGGGGGCCGCATCCGGCCCCGGGGCCTTAGGTTGAGGACCTCTGATCTAGATAGATAGATAGATAGATAGATAGATAGATAGATAGATAGATAGATAGATAGATAGATAGATAGATAGATAGATAGATAGATAGATAGATAGATAGATATTAAGAAAAGGAAAAAAATGAGAAACAATTCAAAAGAATAAAAGAAGAGATATGCCAAACCATTACAAGAAACGGTTTTCAAAAAGAATGAGCAAATGTGGCCACAGATGTGCAGTATTCAGGAAGAAAACATATGAAAACATCAAAAGCTCCTCTACCCTATCTATACTCACACCCGAGTGGAGAGAGAGTCTATTTTTGAGGCATTCACAGAATGCAGACTCCTGGCGCAGCATCCTGAGATGGAAAATTGAGTCCAATCCAGTGGGAGGGCGTTGGGCTTGGTACTACCATACTTCACTATCCCATTGATCTGTGATCTACTCATGAGTCAGACTGAGTTCTTTCAGGAAGCAGGGGAGTGAAGCATCATTCCCAGGAGAGGCATGCCAGTTGACTAACAAATATTTCTAATCCCTTTTGAACAAGCGAATGAGTCATTAGGCACCTGTTGCCGACTCTTATTAAATCCCTTTCATGTTTTGCCAGGAGTAAAGGCAGCTCCTTGACATGAAGCTGTTCTCTGGGAAGGAAGTGGGCTGAGTTCCTTCAAGTAACGGTTATATACGTCAGGCATTAGTGTTTTGTTTGGGGTGCTTTAAAATGTCCCCTGATGAAAATAAGCATGGAAGTGTCTGCTCTCCATCTGAGTCCTTCCTTTTAAGCATTCAATGGGAGGAAATAAGACTGAAGGTGTGAACTGTCCCTTTTGGACTGTGCCAGTGAGCTCAGTTTCCCAGGTTCACAGAAGTGTACACTTCACAGTTCATATACTGCGGTCCCCGTACATCATAGGACTGCAGTATATGAAAGGCAGGGGGCCCTGGGGCAAGCTGTGTGGGCCTGTTTGAGGCCTCCTGCACTTACCCCAGGCCTGGCGCTGCCCTAAGCGGGCCTCCGACCAGAAGTACCTTCCGGATTGCCGGAAACCAATTTGGGAGCCTCCGACAGACCAGGGAAGCCCGTTGGAGGCCTGTTCAGGGCAGCAAGTGTAGGACGCCCCAGACAGGCCCCCCAGTCCTGACCCGACCCAGCATCCACATACCACAGATTTCCCTTTATCAGGTCATGTCACGCCCCTAACCCCCACGATAAGAAGGGGATTACTGTAGAAAACTCCAGAAACTGAATTTCATATTTCATATACCCCAGGTTCTTAATTTCTTCACAAGAAGGAAGACTTGTTTGTGTGTAGGTTGTAGATTTGCAGAGTTCTAGCTCACGTGCGTATTTTGAGCCGAGAAGCATGGATCGTAGCTTTGATGCTGACAGTTCTCTGTCTGCTTTGAGCTCAAGGACTTTGGTCTCACTCTTTTCATATACCTATGCCTACACCATGGGAGGTCCACAAGTTTAAAAACAATGCAGCAGAAGACTTCATAGGCCTAAAACCAATGTGCTGTCATGTAAAAGCCAGATGTTTTTCTCGTAAGAGAATTCTAGAAAGGGTGAAATATTCCATTCACTACTTGAATGAATCACTATGAATATACATTAGCTTGAGATATCATGTTCACTGTATGTGCCCCTAACACTGAAAGTAATGCATGGAGGTAGGTAATCAGATCAGACCATAGCACAGAGTATCAACAGTTCAAATCTGCATAGCATCAGAACACTTGACTGTGTAGTGCATTGTTCTGGCATAGTATGATTTCTTACATTCTTGTTTCTGTGTTACAGATAGCTGGAGCTTTATGGTGGTACTTCATATCAAAAGGAATTGAGTACCTGGATACAGTATTTTTCATCTTAAGAAAGAAATTTAACCAAATCAGTTTTCTACATGTCTATCACCATTACACCATGTTTACTCTGTGGTGGATTGGTATAAAATGGGTTGCAGGAGGACAAGGTAGGTATTGATATTGACCTTCCTGAATACAGAACATTGACCGCTTGAAAATATGTGTGAATATTTTTCACATTATAGTAAATGTTAAGTTCTAGAATGCTGATTCTCTCCGTGGTGGCGAACCTTTGGCATTCCAGATGTTTTGGACCACAACTCCCAGAATTCCAAGCCTGTATTGCCAATGGCAAAGGACTGGGAGTTGTGGTCCAAAACATCTGGAATGCCAAAGGTTCGCGACCACTACTTAAGTGCTTGAATCTGGTATTATGAAGAGCACTTCACATCAGGTAGCTTCTCCCTTATGATCCACAGATGCAAACATTTATAACAGGAATTGTTATAAATGGAATTGCATGTTATACAGGGAAACCTCTATATGAGCTGGAACCCTGCAGAATTGTTGTCCCATTTCACATGCCTGTTTATGCCACTCATGGTCTCTGCAGCTGTGTATGCAAACCTGCCTCTTGCCACAGATGTCTCTGTTGTATGTACATATGTGTGGGGAAGGGGCTCTGTGAGGCAGGCAGTGCTGGGGTCAGAGGTACTCAATGCAGTCTCTCTTCCTCACTTCCTCTTTGCTTGTAGGGTAAGTGCTCTTCATAATACCTGAACAGGGTTAAGATGTACCCTTCTTCTTCTGGGAAATGTGGGGGAGGAAGGCAGAATATGACTCTAATCCTAGAGATTATGAAACAGTTTTGACACAAGCGTAACATGCATGCAAATTCTTCCTTCGGTGTTTTAAATCTGCCTCTTGTATGAAACGACACAGGTCTGCCCTGTTTAGGCAACCAAAGGAAAAAAGATAGTATTTCTGATTGTGTGTTGCTTAATTCCACATACTGCTAAGCAAGTGTATTGTCAACTCACTTATTTCACAGAAATTGTAAAAACAGAATCCTGGACTTTTAGCTATTTCCTCATCATTTCCTTTCACATGAGGAAAGGGAAGGAAGAGTAAATCTGGATCCCTGCCCAGAAACCTGGACGAAGAATCTACCTACCCAGCATTTCAGCCAGGGAGTCAGTCCTGTCAAGGGGCTTGACCACACACTCCAATGTTACTGGAAATTCCACCTTTAAATGAATTGTTCTACATCTTAACCCTACTTACTATATTTTATATTTGAAATGGAAAATATTACCTCACTGTAATTGCTATACTACAGAAGATTCTTACTTACTTTTAACTCAAATTGCTTAAACCTTGAATTGCAAGGAGAAAGTGAAGAGAGTGTTACCATACTTATAAGTTGCAAATGTCTTCTTTTTCCTACTTCACAGCATTTTTTGGAGCGCAAATTAATTCCTTTATACATGTTGTTATGTATATGTATTATGGACTAGCTGCCTGTGGCCCAAAATTCCAGAAGTATCTTTGGTGGAAACGATACTTAACCATATTGCAGCTGGTAAGTATTCCCCCCAACCACCGATTATTATATATAAATGGTATTTAAAATTTAACATGCTAAGCTTATAAAGTTAGAAGGTCCATCACCACACCTCTGAAGCAAGATCTTCTGTTCTGAGGTCACCTCTCATAGGGTCTTTATGGATTTGAAACAACAAATAGGAATAAAACTGATGTTTCAATCCAGATGTTTTTGTATGGCAAGAATAACAATTCTCCATAAACATTAAAAAAAAAACAGAGCCAAGGAATTATAATCAGCCAGAGTATTTTATTATATTCTAACCTTTCTTACTTGGTTACATAATATATTAAAATAATGTTGCAGAAAAAGCAGCAGGATAATTGATTGAAATATCTATGCAGATCACGTACTGTAGACTTAGGAGTTGTCTTGCATATGGAAATGTTATACTGATTCCACTATATGAGTAGTAGAGATGGGCACAAATAAAAAAATGACGTTTCGTTTGGAGGGTCTGTTTCGGTTCGTTTCCATTTTTCGCAAATTTTTGCAAAAATTCATTTTCATTTTTGTTCATTTTGTTACCATTTCGTTACCATTTATTTCAATTTTTTGTGATTTTTTTTAGCATTTAAAGCAGTTCACTGTATTGCAGTAACAAAAACGAAACACACGACAAAATTTCTGGTGTTTCTGTTCGTTTCGTTTCATTTTGGAGACAAAAATCGTTTGTCGTTTTGTTGCGTAACAAAACGAAGAAACGGAAACGGAAAATTGTTCATTTCGTGCCCATCTCTAGTGAGTAGACAAAGACAAGGCTCACAATCCTACTCTCTGCAATCTTCCGTTCTGATTTTGATACTTCGGTCTGTGGACAAACACAGAAAGTCTGAACAGATTTGAGGGCACTTATGAAGAGAGTTTAAGATACAATGATCTATCCTCCCTTTGGCCTTATTTCTTAGAAGCTGATGAGAAATGTAGGAGGGAGGGAGTTCCCCCACTTTATGTTGATCACAGATATCAGGGCTTTCTAATTAGGATATTTTCTGTCTGTTGACAACTGTCTTCAAGCATGTGTCAAAAGAAGGACCTGTTTTACAGTATTAAAATAAATAAAGCAAGCAAGCTTGGATTCTGTATTTGCTGAGCTTTTCATTATGGCCGAAACAGTTTCCCCTAGTTACATGTCTCATCTACAGAGATTAATCTTGGCTTATGGTGAAGTCCATTCATGTTTCAATATGGGAATTTTGATCTGAGTTTATAGTAAAGACATCTTAACTTGCTGACTGTGATTAATACAGTTGAGTTTCTCTAATAGCTATTGTTTTGTTCAGGTGTGTAAGTAAATTTGTTTTGAATATATATATTTTCAGTTTTCCGGTCTGACTTCTTTGTCTCCTAAATGCATGGTTGTGAATTTATGCAATGTTTCAGGATAAACAAAAATTGAAAAATTACTTTTAAAAATGGAACATCTGCTTTATTCAGTTGCTCAGTTTTGCCTTATTACATGGGTTTCTCCATTATTCATTTTATTTCTCATTAATTTTGTGTACTTATTAATTCCTTTGGGGGACGGCGAGGATGATGATTCTAAGAGAAAAACTAGTCTCAAATGTCAGAAAATCCACTCAAAAGAAGGCACATACCCCTCAGAACTAGAAAAAGTAATGAGTAAATAGCACTTATTACAAAGGCAAATAGTGTCTGTGAAGATTCTGTTATCCAGGTGAGGTTAGCAGGAAGTTTAATCATGGCAACTGGACTTCTTTTCTTGAGAGATCAATTTTCTTGTTTCTTATTTCAATCTCATAAGAAAAGAAGTCCAGTTGCCATCACTCAACTTCCAGATATTAGTGCCGGTAGTTATAATTTTGGCATTTGGAAAATGCCTGTCATTAATGCCCTTGCTTACCATAAAAATTAATATGTTATAAGTAACATTGTCACTTGTATAATGCTTCAAAGCTCTGATTGTAACATTAAATCTAATTGAAACATGTTGATCAGGGTCTTTGACACTGGCTTTTTGTTTGTTTTTTACCTTTCAGATGCAATTCCACATAACTCTTGGTCACACCGCCATGTCTATTTATATTGATTGCCCCTTTCCTAAATGGATGCACTATGGTGTCATTATGTATGCTATCACTTTCATTATCCTGTTTGGTAACTTCTACTATCGGACATACAAGATGCCCAAGGAGCCAGTAAAGAATGGCAAGATCAGCAATGGCATTGTGGCAAATGGTACAAGCAAAGCAGAACACGACCTACTTGTGGAAAACGGAAAGAAGCAGAAGAAAGCCAAGGGAGAGTAACTTGACCCAGGCCTTAACCACTGTTGGCAGTGAAGTGTCTCCAATTGGGTTGTAAAAAAGAGAGAGAGAAAGAAAGAAAGAAACGTTATCCTATCTATACCAATTGACCTTTAGGCTGTTGAACAGATAGAAAACATTATTTATGAAGATTGTTTTAACAAGAACCCTTCAACCTAAAATTTCTATTTGTAATTATGTAATTATTAAGACTTTCTTGATCTCTGTGTAAAAATTTAGACTGCGGGTGTTGGTAATGTATGAAATAATTGCTGAAATAGCATTAATCTGTTACTCCAGGGGTTAATATGCCATTTAACCAAGGATACAACTGACTTGTTGGACATTTCTTGGGGGGAAAACAACATATATGTTCTTCAGATTTCTGTTAAGAAAAGAGTAATCTTCTGAGTATTTTTCTTGCCCTTTTTTAAAACATAGTTTTGTTTGTAATCTCTAAGACTAAATTGTGTTGGCATATTATTTTCCTCAATTTTTCCGCCATGTCTATTGCAACTTCTCGTTGTGTGGAAATACGCCTACCTCTTCATTTGCTGAAAATAGCATCCAACATTATATACTAACTTCTTGAATAGGGAATCACCTAATACAAATTATCATTTTATGCTAATTATAGGAAGTGCTGGTCTCTCTTTAACAAAATGCATTATCTAATTAATAGGACATCCTTTAAAAAAAGATCCTTTGTCTGAGAATAAAATGTATTCTAACGTCTTTATTTGAAAGAAGGTACAAACCATGGTCTAAGACAATCTCTATTTCTGTCATAAAACCATTGTTGCATGAAATCCATGGTGCTAATGCTTATAAAATGGTTGGCTGTTGTGTTGTGTGAGAAGAAAAATAATAGAAGTTCTTATTTTGCAAAATGTTGTTGGAGGTCTCCATCCAACAATTGGACTCAAGTTACTAACTTGTTCCCTTGGGTTTGGTGGGTTGTAATCGTAATTAAATCCCACTGATTTGGGTCCTAAGTGCTTAAATGCCTTGAGCAAATGCACTGGAGCTATATTACTGTTAACTGTTTACTCACAAGATGGTCTTGCCTAATAGTACTGTAATACTTGGCTGACTTATGATCTGTTTAAACAAATGCTGTACATATATGTTCTTCATTTATTGTTCTTGCAATTATGTCACTGCAAGAGCAGTATTGTCTTGTAAGATTCCATTCCTTCCCTATCATCTTCTTTAAGGTTGCGGTCTTAGACATATTTACCCAGAAGAAAAACCCATTGAAGTTTCCGAGTAAACATGTATAGGATTACACCAAACATGTACTCTCCCCATCATTCCTTCTGCTGCATCATTGTGGCTTCTCTCTTCACACTGGTTGACAGAGTATCTTAAGGTCTTCTCTGCTGTGAACAGATGAGTTTTACTGCATTACTGAGAAGAAAATAAACTAAGGCATTTGGACACTCTTGGAAATACAGTATAGATGGAGAGAAGTCATGATTTGCTCCAGCTTGGAGTGTATTTGAGGTAGAATGACCACTATAGCTGAGGGTCTTTAGATTTTTCTGTTCTAAATTCTAAAGTCAGTCATATATTTATGAGATAAGGGCCTCTACAGCAGTGTATTTTATATCATGAAAATAAAAGTGTTTAGTCAAAGCACAGAATATTCTGTTTTACTTTAACCCATATTGCATTGTCTGTAATAAACAATAGAAAAAGCCACATATTTCCTATGTCTATATTCAAATATTTCTTACTTTTAAAATTCCAATTTTTCAAAAGTTAATTGGAGAAAAAACATAGATTTATAAATTTATGGGAATTTAACATGGTTAGAGGTTATTGGTCCCCAAAATTAAACCAAACTGGCTGGTGATATTCCAACTTGACTCACAATTCCAAATGCACTTACAATGGAATTAGCCTCATTGAACGCAGTGGGACCAACTTCTGAGTAAACACCTGTAGGAGTGCATTACTGAACAGTATGTCAGGTATATTAGAACATACCAGCCCCAGGACCATTCTTTGTTTAATCTTGTTTCTTTCATGCTTTCCAGTAGAAAGTGCAAAAGACGGATAACGTTATCTTAGAACTTGATGAATATGGTTTCTGTGGGGAAGAATTCAGCATGTGCTTCATTCTTCCATTGAAATTGTTGGGACTTGCATGTGCTTAATTTTGGATGAAATTTGTGGTAATAAAAATGATAATTTTTTTGCATATCTATTGGCCTCTCTTTTTGTTTTTTTGGTAGTGTATCAGGATCTCAGCATGGTTTTTGTTCTAATCCAGAGGAAGTAAACTATTTCAATCAAAAGATCTAGGATATTAGCATTTAGTGCCTGTACAGGTAATAATAACGAAAGACATTCTTGTACGGGAAAAATGTGACTTTTAATATTTTGACTTAGATTTCATAAGGCATATTTTTATATACCTGAATCTGCATGTTTTACAGAACCATATTCATGGGAATACAAACTGATCTTTTATTCAATTCTAGGTAAATACCGTATTACTTCTGAAAAGAAGAACTATTTTTGCTTATAAGCTAGATACTGTTTGGCAGTGAGACCGATACTGCTAAAACAATTAAGTAACATTCTGTGCAAATTGTAGCCACGTTAGGGTCTGGATATTGCACCTCCTGGCATGCGCGGCTATAGAGCAGATACAGTTCAGTAATGTTTGGAATTAAGGAGTAGTCTACATACTGTATTTTTCTGCATGTAAATCCATTACAGTATTCTCCCAGTGACATATTTGTCTTATCAGCATATAAGCACAGACTGGAAAGTTGCTTGATTTACTGACTTTTGGATCCATATACATGTCTGCACCCCAAAATACAGCACCACTGCTCTATAACATCTTTGTTACAGGGTTTTTTTCTGTGAAAAAACAAGCAACATATCAAGTGGCCCTCAATGAGGAAGCTTTGTGTATGCCCATCATCTGCAGAGCCTTCCTAGACCCTTTGTTCCATTGATTTTTGTGTGATTCGAAAATGAATATATTATAAGCTACTGAATGTTGTCTGTGTGAATTATTTTTCTTCATTTTTGTTGTTGCTGAAGAAATATTTTATCCAATGTATTTACATCGTCTGTGTTGTTTCTTGTCAAAATTGTTAGAGCTGCTAAATAACTAGCTTATTCAATTGGAGGCCTTTAATCTTTCCTTTCTTTTTGGATTAGTCAAGTGTAGATAGTTTATTTATGAATTGCTGAATGAGTTGAAACACTTGGTTGTGAACCAGGTTCATTAATATGTTCTTCCACTGTGCCTTTTAGGAGACAAGCCAGCATTTACAGCCTGGAACAAGCTGCACAGTTCTAAAGCAACCCCAAAAGAAGGAAATAGGAAAAACTTTTCCCTATCGCACAACACTAGAACTAGGGGGGCACTCCATGAAACTTTTGGGTGCTAGATCTGAAACAAATACGAGAAAGTACTTTTTCACTTAGAGGATCACTGTTCTCTGGAACTCCCTGCCAGAAGAAGTGGTGGGAGCTGTCAGCCTTGACAGCTTTAAGAAAGGATTAGACAAGTTCATGGAGAACAAGGACAGTCACACGGCTATCATTATGAATGCCTAAGGACAACTTCTGGGTTGGAGAGATAGGCAGGATATATCTCAATGCCATTTGCAGGGAATCTTAAGCAGGTGAAGGCATCTGCTTGGGAATAAACTGAAGCAAATGGCAAGCCACTCTGAGAGACCGAATGCTTGACTGGATGGGCTGTGGCCTGTTCCAGCAAGACTGTTTGTTTGTTTGTTTATTTATTTATTTATTTATTTATTTATTTATTTATTTATTTATTTATTTATTTATTTATTTATTTATTAGGCTTATATACCGCCCGTCTTCCCGAAGGAACTCCGGGCGGTTCACAACAGAAGACAGTATAACAATGACAAACAAATAAAACAATTGAAACAGGGAACAAAACTAAACAGCTGAGAAATAGCAGATGGCGGGGAAAGAAAAAGGAAAAAAAAATAGTTCTTATGATCTAATCTCTGAGTATAGAGACCCAGGAAAGGCTGCCAAAGTCAGAATCAGCGATATAGCACATGTTATTATTAAAGGATAAATACTGTATAGCATGGTAAAATACAAAGGTCCAAGGCCCTGGGAGGGACAGTCACACGATACTAGAATGTATATTTTGCATCTAAAAGATCCTTCACTCAGAAAATATCCCTCCCAAAGAATACTGAATAATTGCCCCCCCAAGAACCTGTTAAAACGGTTTTTGAAGGTTTACTTAAGACATACAATTAGGGGCCTTGAGAGAATATCTCCCTCTTTGACACTTATTCCTAAAGTATGGGAATGCTGCGGGGAAAGTGTTCTCTCTTGTATATTGCCACTGAATTGTCCTCAGAGGCAGTGGACAAACAGGAAGGACCTCTGTGATTGATCTTAACTGGTGTTGGGAGAAAATTGTCCCCACCTTCTGGGAGCCTGGATGCCTCCAATAAGCAGATAATGGCCAGAATCCAAAAGCCAATGGAACCTGGAATCACCCACTAGACCCAAAATGCGAAGGAGAGACTGAGTCTTGGGAGCTAGATAAAAAATTAGTCTATTAAAAAATATCCATCGTGTTTTGGCCTAATCTATCAGTGGCCTTAATCAAGGGACTGTTCAGCAAAGGGGCAATGTATCGTGCACCAGACATTCAGATGGCGCATTCAAGATCATTTATACATTCTATACAGTGAACGAAATTCGCTTTTCTTACTGACAAAGGCAGCGATTCTTCCAGCTTACTACTGAGGACAAAAATTACATATCAATACTAATTGTGTACCAATGATTTAGCAATGTGTCTGGTTCCCAGCTCTGCTAAATTGCTCACGACACAGCAGGTATTTACCATCCTGTCTGCTGTCTCATCGACCCTTTAGTGGAGCAAGGAACCAGAGCAAAAGAAATGTTCATTACATATTGCTAAATTATTGGCATGCAATATGTTTGTATGTGTTACTTAAATGTGCTCATGCTCACTCTCTTTCAACACTGAAAATAACAGTTTTGATGTTTGTGTCTACTCTTTGAAATCCAGTTGGCGCAACTAACTATGCCATGTAAATGGTGATGATATCATTGCTAGGTGTTATTAATTTATATTTTAATTAAATTGAAACATTCCTAACAACCCCTGTATGTTCTTAGGGTCCCTAGAGACTGTTTTTCACCTGAGGTGGCCTCTGACATCAGCGGAAGAGACTTTAAAATTGGAAAATAGCCACTGGATACTGGAAGAGGGGAATAGGAACTTTTGAATTTAAGTAAAATAAAGAGGAATCGTGCTAAATCATATTTTATATGGCATAGCTGTAATAACTTTATTTCAGCCATTGTGTAAATAGTTTTCAATGTGTCTCACAAAATGTTCTCTGAATGTAATGTGATAACTAATGCATGGTTCCCCTTTGCTGAATAGTTCCTGACAAAGACCTCCAATTGATTTCTGCCAAATGCATTGGGTATTTTTAGAAGTACAGTGGACCCTTGTATAACAAACAGCTTGTATAACATAAAATTTGTACAACATAAAAATTTCCAGAGATAGGGGAAATTTGCTTAACATAATCGCCTATGGGAAAAATCCGCACAACATAAAAATGGGATCACTCTATTTTCAATGCATTCCTATGGGAATATGTATAAAGGAAAATTTGCTTAACATAATTTCATTTGGAACGAATTAATTCCTTTATACAAGGTACCACTGTATAATAAATCAGTTTCCCCCAACATCCTGAGACAAGGGGCACCGTCAGATGGGCTGGAATAAATTGTGTTGCTCTCTTTGATTCTTTTGCTCTTTGACATAATCCCTGGAGTAAACCAAATTGTCCCCAGAATATGCCTAGCTGCACCTTTCTTGCCCACGTCAGAGGCATCTATGTTTTTGGTGCAGGCAGGAACACTCTGGCTTGGACTGTTTTCAACATGTGTGATTACTAGAAATGGACCAAAAGTGAGCTTTTGACTAATTTGCCAATAATGTGAAGCAGTTTAACCGGAGAGAAACTTCAGAATGGGCGTTACCTCATGTCCACTTTGTGAACTCTAGAAAGTGCACTGAGTTTCAGCCATTGTGTAAATAGTTTTCAATGTGTCTCACAAAATGTTCTCTGAATGTAATGTGATAACTAATGCATGGTTCCCCTTTGCTGAATAGTTCCTGACAAAGACCTCCAATTGATTTCTGCCAAATGCATTGGGTATTTTTAGAAGTACAGTGGACCCTTGTATAACAAACAGCTTGTATAACATAAAATTTGTACAACATAAAAATTTCCAGAGATAGGGGAAATTTGCTTAACATAATCGCCTATGGGAAAAATCCGCACAACATAAAAATGGGATCACTCTATTTTCAATGCATTCCTATGGGAATTTGTATAAAGGAAAATTTGCTTAACATAATTTCATTTGGAACGAATTAATTCCTTTATACAAGGTACCACTGTATAATAAATCAGTTTCCCCCAACATCCTGAGACAAGGGGCACCGTCAGATGGGCTGGAATAAATTGTGTTGCTCTCTTTGATTCTTTTGCTCTTTGACATAATCCCTGGAGTAAACCAAATTGTCCCCAGAATATGCCTAGCTGCACCTTTCTTGCCCACGTCAGAGGCATCTATGTTTTTGATGCAGGCAGGAACACTCTGGCTTGGACTGTTTTCAACATGTGTGATTACTAGAAATGGACCAAAAGTGAGCTTTTGACTAATTTGCCAATAATGTGAAGCAGTTTAACCGGAGAGAAACTTCAGAATGGGCGTTACCTCATGTCCACTTTGTGAACTCTAGAAAGTGCACTGAGTTGTGGTACTTAAAATTGTTCCCCCATGGCTGTTGCGCTTTAACCAAAATAAAGTGCAACCATGCCCCGCAAAGTGTGATTCAGCGCATCTTCCTTGTACTTGGCCTCGGGGTGGTGGAATCCTTGTCAAGTTTCCATGCAGTTTTTAAACCGGTACAACACACCCATGGGGTAACTTATATTTTGCAACATAAGTGTTTTTCTGTCTTTTGCCACAGGAAAACAAAAATAAATGCACTTTGATGCATCACCCGTCCGTGAGGTCACAGAAGTTTCATAACAATAAAGTGTGTCTTTGAATTTATTTATTATTTATTTTTCACACTTGTATACCGCCCCATTTCCCAGCGGGAACTCTGGGCGGTTTACACAAAATTAAAAACAGTGTTGAAATGGAGAAATCTATTAAAGAGGAGGAGATAGAAGATGTGATAAACAAATTAAAAAACGCTAAAACTCCAGGAGCTGATGGATTGGGACCAGAATTTTATAAGATATTTAAATCAATGTTAATACCTAAGCTAAAGAAGCTTTACAATGAGATAATGGAAGGAGAGCAAGCCCCTATCTCCTGGAAAAACTCGTTAACTATTTTAATTCTCAAGCCTAACAAGGATCCAACAGATGTTGGATCCTATAGACCAATATCTCTTATAAATCAAGATGCAAAGACTTTCACAGCAATTCTAGCCAAAAGAATGTATACTTTTATAGATAAATATATTAAAGAAGATCAAACTGGTTTTATTAAGGGTAGACAAATGTCAAACACTATAAGAAGAAATTTGAATGTTCTTCATGAGATGGGAAGATCGCAAGATAAAGCATGTATTCTATCCTTAGATCTATTTAAAGCTTTTGATTGTGTTCAATGGTCTGCATTAAAACTTCTATTAGAGAAATGGGGTTTTAGAAAAAAATTTCTAGGTGTAATAAATCAACTTTATTCAGACAGTACTTTGTCAATTATGGTCAATGATGGGATGACAGAATAGATTACTTTAGGCCGAGGAACGAGACAGGGATGTCCTTTGTCACCAGTTCTGTTTTGCATTGTCATAGAGCTACTTGCAAATGTAATAAGGGATGATCAATTAAGCAAAGGTATGGGGAAGGAGGAGAAGATTAAAATTAGTTTATTTGCGGATGA
This sequence comes from Phrynocephalus guinanensis, assembly GCA_037367245.1. Classification (NCBI taxonomy): domain Eukaryota; kingdom Metazoa; phylum Chordata; class Lepidosauria; order Squamata; family Agamidae; genus Phrynocephalus; species Phrynocephalus guinanensis. The sequence continues at coordinate 145,539,391 of CM074733.1, forward strand.
TGCCTTGTTAACAATAAAAAATCCATCAGAAAATATACCAAGAATAAAATCACATTTAAAGGAATTTGGCGAAACAACTGGGTTATGTGTAAATTGGCGGAAAGCCTTTCTTCGACTCTCGGGACCGACCGCGGGAGCCTCTCCTGCCCAAACCAACCCGCTCACCCTTCACCTCAGCAGCCGCGCCACCTTCGACCATTTCAACCCCTTTGCCTCCCTCGCTGTCTCTCCGCCTTTCCCGTGTCACTAATCCTCCCACCCCCCCACCCCCGAAGGCACTGCTTCTCGGCCTATCGGCTAAGATCAAGTGTAGTATCTGTGTGTGTGTGTGTAAATTGGCAAAAATCAGAAATTATGCTGTTTAATCATGATAAACAAGATATGGAGGAGATTTCCAACTATGGATTGAAAGTCTGCAAATATATGAAATATTTACGGATACTTTTAGACAAAGATTTGCTTAAGACCAAAAAATGGAACTATATCAAATTAAAGGAAGAGATCAGAAATAAATTACAAAATTACTCCAAATTAAATCCTTCATGGTTTGGTAGAATAGCAATGGTAAAAATGAAGATACTTCCTAAAATTAACTTCCTTTTTAGAATGCTACCCATTCAGTATACAGAAGCTGAAATTAAAGCTTATCAAGATCTCATAAACAGATATTGTAACGGTGGTAAAAAAGCAAGAATAAGTAAAAGCTTTTGGTATAGATCTCAAAAGGATGGAGGCATAGGCATACCTAACCTTAGAATCTATTATACAGCTAACCAGCTTAGTTGTGTGGAGGAAGTATTATTTAAACCCGAAAAATTAATATGGTGGGAACTTGAATCAGATGCGTTAAATGGAGATATAAATAAGTACTTGTTCAGTTTCCCCCAAAAAAGATCCAATTAAAAACTCGCTCCTGAGTTCCCTATTAACCACTTGGAAAAAGTATGGAAGGAAACTGGCACCAGAAGGATCCCCTCTCGGTTTGGTGATAGATCAGAAAAATTTCCCCACGAATATGAAGAAATATGGAGAATTATTTAAAACAATGAAAGTGGCAAGATTAAAAGAGTGGATTAAAAAGAAGAGAACAAAGCAGGAAATTAAGCGCATACTGCAAGCCAAGGATTTATCTTGGTTGAATTATGCCCAATTTGAAAGTTGGACGAAAGAATGGACAAGGAGAAATACACAACTCAGAGAATATACAAAGTTTGAACAATTCTTGTTAATATATGAACCAGAGAAAGGAAATACAGGGAAAGGAGCAGTAGGTAAAATATATAAAATAATCCAGGATTCACTTGAGGAAAGGGAGCAAGTCACAATAAGAGAGGTTTGGAAACAAGACATAGATAAAGAAATAAATAAAGACGAATGGAAAAGAATTTGGAATTTGAGGATTTTACGATCATTATCAGTCAGAATAAAAGAAAATTATTTTAAACTAGTTTTAAGATGGTATATGACACCAGTCAGACTGAATAGAATAAACCCAATATATTCTAAGCTCTGCTGGAAATGTGAAAAAAAGACAGGCACCCATATTCATCTTTGGTGGGAATGTGAAATAGTTCAAAAGTTTTGGCAACAGATTTTTGGTGAGATAAGAGAAATACTACAAACTGATATTAAATGTAAGCCGGAAATTGCATTGTTATCATTACCACCTATTAATGAATATGATATGAAAAGAAAAAAGGAAGCCGTATAAATAGGGTTCTCTTGAGTTGACCTCCCTTGCCAGACAGGAGGGGGTAGAAGAGAGCACTGATACCACCTCATATCAGGGAGTCCCCTACACAGCTCACCGCAATTGTGCTCAAAAAGTTGGCACGAATTTTTCTAGCAGCTTTGGCAAACCTAGCAACTCTATAAGTGATGGAAGGGTCATAGTCTGAAAGCAGCCTACCTACTTTAACCAGGGGACTCTCCGCCTGCAAAGGGGCCAAGATGTTTCCTAGAAGGTTGGCCCTTGGGTTGTGGTAGAGTTGGCAATTTAATAGATAGTGAGCCACATCCTCTATCTCAGCTGCGCCACAGATACAAAGTCTTAGATGTCTGGGTACATTACTGTACCTTCCATCCAAGACAGCAGTTGGCATAGTTTGGAAGCGGAGTTCAGTAAAGGCTGTTCTCAAAGAGGGAATAGTAAGTGAATGTAAATAATGTGCCCTTGAATGATTGGTTTTCCATAGATGGTACCACTGGGAGAAGCCTGAAGAACTGATTAGGGCAAGGTCCTGATCATTGTTGTGTTTATATATCCACTCCTTCAGCATACTTTTAACTCCTGGGAAAACATAAATATCAGTGGAAAGAGATTTAGATTTCAAAAGGTTTTGTACCAAAGTGGCCCATCCACCACCCTTCCACTGCTCCATCAGACAACGTTTGGGGAGACGATGGTCAGGCATGTCCAATATTCTCTTATAATAACAGAATATGGCAAGAGTTGCCCTGGCTTTGATGGAGACCATGTCTGTTTCTACTCTGAGGAAGGCTGCTGGGGTCCCTTGTGGTACCGCTAGGATGTGCCTCAGGAATTTATTCTGCTCTACTTCAAGTGTATGTAGGATGTTTGGATCCAAACCCCAGATCTCAATTCCGTATTGCATTTGTGCAATCACTCTTCCTGAGAAGACCTTTAAAGCTGGGAGTACCAATTTGCCACCCTTGGAGTGAAAAAATTTAATTAGAGCATGACTAGATTTCTGAGCTGAGATTTTAACAGCCTTGACCTGTGTTTTCCAGCAGTTTCTCTCGTCAAAATGCACTCCCAAATATTTGAAGGTGTGTACTTGTTCTATCCTGTCCTCACCAATACACCAGTTGAATTTGGGGGGCTGTCTTCCGAAGATCAAGACTTTCGACTTTGCGTGATTTATTTTAAGGTGTTCTAACTCACTAAACTCTCTAAGCTTATTCAAGCTTCTCTTGAGCCCCTTCTTGTTCATAGATAATAGGACAACATCATCCGCATAAATAAGTGCTGCGATCTTATAGTTACCAATTGAAGGAGGAAAATGATCGGGATGGTTTACAGCTTTTACGATATCATTGATATAAAAGTTAAAGAGGAGAGGTGCGAGCAGGCATCCCTGTCTAACACCTTTGTTTACACAGATTTCCTCTGAAACCCTTCCATCTGAACTTATCCTTACCCTCAATTTTGAATTAGTATAAAGTTCCTGAATTAGAAATAGCAACCTCTTATCAATATCTGTTGCTGCAAGCTTATCCCAAAGACGGTTCCTAGTAATTGTGTCAAATGCGGAAGAGAAGTCAATAAAGGCTGCAAAAAGCCATTTGAAAGGCTTAGTGGTATATTTGCAGACTAGATGGTGTAGCACAAAGATCTGGTCCACTGTGCTATGGCCCTTCCTAAACCCAGCTTGTTCCTGATGGAGGATATTGCTCCCCTCCATCCACTCTTCCAGCTTCTGCATTAGGAAGCGGGTGTAAAGCTTGGAACTAATATCTAGTAAACTAATGGGACGATAATTCTGGGGGTTCGTTTTGTCACCTTTTTTATAAATTGGAAAAATTATGCTCTGCCTCCAGCCCTCTGGAAAAGTTCCTGTATGGTTGATATAAGTAAAAAGCCGTGCTAAGATGGGAGCCCACCATTCCATATTGCTTTTATAAACTTCTGGAGGGATCATGTCTTCACCTGGTGCTTTATTTAGTGCTAAAGCCTCAATAAGTGAACAGACTTGAGATTCTGACACTGGGGGCCACTCTGGTGTGGAGTTTAGCAAAATTTGTGTAGAATTCATGTTATTGGGCCCCACAACTAAATCACTGTCAAAAATTTTCCTGAAGTGGGAGCACCAGGTATTTGCTGTAATACAGGCATTAGGTGTAGCACTAATATCTAGATCTGGGAGAGAGATCATCCTCCAGAACTTTCTCTCTCTCCTCTCCATCACTGCCTGTCCTAGTTCCTGCCACCGTGCTAACTCAAACAATGTTTTCTTATGTCTTAGAAGCTCTTTATATTTTGAGCGGAGGCAGGCCAGCTCCTTCAGGTCAGATCTCGACTTAGACCGTCTTGTCCTTCTCGTTAAGTGAGCTAGGCGCTTTTTGGCTAATCTACATTCTTTGTCATACCAACTTTCCCCATGAGTGGCAGACCTTGACCCCTGTGTCTTATTGACTAAGAGTGGTCTTAAATTTGAAGTAATATAGTTTATACCTTCTACAGGGTCTAATTCACCACTCACAATGCCCCTATGGGCGTTCAACAGGTGTGGTTTACTTAGCTGTTCCCGAATGGTCAGGTCGACCAGTGGGGACCATTTTAAACGTTTCCCCATGACCATAGTTCTCTCGGCCCAGTCAGCTGGTGGGGGAGGTAATTGTGGAATAACCATTGGGATTTGAAGACAAATAGGTAGGTGGTCACTATCAGGACAATCTAGTACATTATATTCAGTTTGCTGAAATACCAACCTTGGGGAGCAAAAAATATAATCAATGACACTACCTGCCCTGCTGTTAAGGAAAGTGAAATATCCCTTTGAGATGTCCCAGGAACTGCCATGAAGGCAAGTTAACTGTAGAACATTTTTCTGTAATCTCTGATTGTGATGGCTTGTAGCCAAGACAATAAACTTTATATTGATTGATATGAAAACAAAAGAATTAATTGCAAATCTTATGACAGCAGCAAGACTGATTATAGCTAAAAATTGAAAACTGAAATTAGATTTTAAAATTGCTGACTGGTATAAGGAAGTGTGGGATATAGCTTTAAATGATAAATTGTCCTGCAATATAAAAGTTTTGTGAGGGGAAATGAGAAAGGATATTTTTTATGATATTTGGGGAAAATTTATAGATTATGTACTACTAAAAGGGAAAGGGATACAACCGACGTATAATCCAACACATTTCTGGAGAAAAGGACCTGAAGAAGCCAACTCCAAAAAAAAAAGATGAAGAAGGAAGAGAAGATACAAGAACACTGGATGGTCCCGGGGGGTGGGGGTGCACTTTGTAGTATTTGCTGGTATTATTGTTTATTGTATGTTTGTATGTTTGTTAATTAAAAAAATTAAAAATAAAATAAAAACAGTGGCAGCAACTAACAAGCAAAACCGTAATGACAAGAGGCAAAAAAATAAAAGAGCGATACTCCCCTAGCAGTTTCTGAAGGCATCCCTAAATAGCCAGGTCTTCAAAGCTTTTCTGAAGGATGCCAACGAAGGTGCCTGATGTATCTCGCTCGGCAAGGTATTCCAAATTGTTGGGCCTGCCACTGAGAAGGCCCGTTTTCTGGTGGCCACCTTACGGGCCTCCTTAGGGGTGGCAACCCAGAGTGAGAGAGCCATAGAGGATCGGGTGGGTCGGGCCAACTCTGATCATCGGGAGATATGCTCTGCCAGATATTCAGGGGCCAAGCCATGGAGGGTTTTGTAAACCAAAACCAACACCTTGAACCTTATTCGGGAGGCAACGGGCAACCAGTGCAGACGAGCCAGGATGGGGGTGATGCGATCAAACCTGCCCGCGCCAACCAGCAGCCTGGCCGCCACATTCTGGACCCGCTGCAGTCACCGAACAAGGATACAAACATACAAACAGCAACAAGACACACAAACAGCAACAAAACCATGTGACCACAACAAGATATATTACACATTTTATTTTGTTGCTGTACAAAGTGGACATGAGGTAACGCCCAATATTGCCAAGTTAATTTGTTCCTCAGTTCTGTTGTTGGGCCAAGAAAGTAGAAGGAAATCTTAAGTGTGTATTAGGGTAGTGAATATACATTGAATTACTTCCTCCTGAAAACTTTTGTTTGCTTTACTTTTTAAGGTTTAGTCAGGGGCTCAAACTGATTTGGCTGTTTCCATAATGATAAACGATAAAAGGTCCTTGAATATTTATCCTTATATTAACAATAATAAAGGCTTTTGAAACAAAAGGATTCCCTTTTTTCAAGAAAAAAATAACATTAAAAATGAAAATGTCATTTTCCCACCCCCATTGTGTAAATCACAATTTCTCCCTTTAAGAGAACTTCCTATTTCCTTTCCTATTCAGAAATCATTGTTAGTCATATATTACACTAGAACTGTTAAAGTCAAGATTCAAAGAATATAGTTTGAGACTAATACCAAATTTTTAACCTTTCCTTGTATTTCAAAGGAATAAATGGTGTGGTTAAATGGTAAATTGAAGGTAATTTACATAACATTAAAATATGCTGTGTTCTTACTAGTTGGTAATTAGAAAGTTAGATTTATTTGTTTCTTCATATCAGAGATGACTTTCGGATTTCAAAGGTAAATGGGGCAGGTGCTTAATCCCAAAAACCTCAGCATGCTACAAACATTACTTTAAATCCAGGGCTTGCACCTACCTGCCTATTAGGCCACACCATCAGCATGAGTTGCGTTCACAATGCTCCACCTAGCAGGAAGGGGAGAAGTAATTTTCCATCTGATTTTCTGTTGTCCCTCCAACTCTCAGGAGCAAATTTTGGGAACTTTGAGAGAGAATGAGGAACTAATTAAAATCTTCCTTAAATATTCTTCAAGTAGAACTGCTCACTAAATCAAAAGTCTTCAGAAGATAAGAAACTCATGACATGCAAATTCTGGACACAAGACAGTATTTTGAGTTATCTCACTAAGTCAACTGCATACTGTCATGAGGTCTCTGGAAATCTCTAAAAGTGTTGTGGATATGTGTTCTTTCTAAAACTTTGAACATTTTTTTTCAAAGGCCTAGCCCTGTGAGACTCTCACCTTGACCCTTTTTCTTTTCCAGTGAAAAGAGGGAGAGGTTCCAGCAGATTCTAGTGGCCTTTAATCTTTCACCTTTGTTAGATCAAACATTTCAACAGCCGAGTGATGCATGCTGAAACTGCCTTGTTAGAATCGGCTGCTTGCGTTTTGGCGTATTATAGCTTGAGTAGAAGACTTTGATACCAACTGCTTGCACAGTACATTATGAATACAACATTCAACTTGTCCTTACCTGCCACAAGCAAGAAGGATCTTGAAAGTCTTGCAGATCACAAGCTGAGAATGACCCAAGGATGCCATATGGGTGCAAAAAGGGCAAATGTTATTTTAGGATGCATTAGAAATATAGTCTCCAAATCCCATGAAGTATTTATCTCCTTCTATTCAGCACTGCTTAGGTCTTCTTTTGAGTACTGTGCCCAGTTTTGGCCATATCACTTTAAGAAGAAAGCAGACAAATCAGAACAAATTCAGAGAAGGTCAACAAGGGTGATCAAGGGGCTGGATACCAAGGTCTTTGAGGGAAAATCTGAAGCAACAGGTCATGTTTAGCTATGAGAAAAGAAGCCCAAGGGGAAATATGGTACCACATTTCATATACTAGAACTGCTAGATACCTCAGTGCTTTAGGTACCTGGTTGCAGAGCTAGAGGATGGGAGTTTGATTCCCCACTGTACTCCTTGACAGATGTGGGGCTCAGTGATTCACAAAGTACCATCTAAGACTTCAGTTCTGGGATGAAGAAGATGATGATTGCCATACCAAAAAAAATGGGGCATGGTCTGTCCTTGATAATTTCAGAGCGCAGGGCATGTAATAATGGACTCAAATTACAGGAAGCCCGGTTTCAGTTGAATATCAACAAATATTTCCTGACTGTTGGAGCAGTATGACAATAGAACCAATACTTTTAGCGGTGATGGGTACTCCACCACTGGATCCATTTAAGAAATTTTAGACAACAATCTGTCAAATATACCTTGATTTTGATTCCAGTATTGACCAGGGGGTTGGACTCAATGGATTATAATCTGATTTCGGAAGCTAACCAGGGAACTCCATTATTCTAGGAGTCTATGAAAAACAAGTTCAAACTGTGACTTCTAACTGTCATATGCCAAAAATGAGCAGCTAAACTCATTTTCGACCTGGTGGAGCTGTATTTATTTTTTATACAAGCCTCGTGGTGCAGTGGTTAAATGCCTGTACTGCAGGTAAAACCATGCTCATGACCTGGGGTTCAATCCCAGGTAGCAGGCTCAAGATTCACTCAGCCTTCCATCCTTCTGAGTTCAGTAAAATGAGTACCCAGCTTGTTGGGAGGGCGGCAATACTGTAATTAAAAAACTGTAAACCACCCAGAGACTACTTGAAGTGGTATGGGGCGGTAGAGAAGCAGAACACTTTTACAAGGGAAAAGGAATTTTGTCCAGGCCTGCCTACAAACCAGATATGTAATTTGTGTGTATGCAGTTTTATGTGCCAGGGGCTAAAATATGCTATTAAATAGATACAATTCTGTGTGCATGATTTTTGTTCTGTTTCACGGTGCCTTAAGTTTATTTTTTAGAATTATTTCTGGTTTTTCTGTTAGTGTTATATGACCTTATTCCCATTCAAGATTTTTAAATTCCTATAATCTCCCACAGGTATAGGAAGCCTTTTCGGTAATTCCACTATGTAAAGGTTTACTATGAGAAGAGACAGGAGACCCTGGAAGGCTACTAAGAATTGTAAGGGATCAAATTTCTTTAGCATGATTGAGCAATAAGGTAAAATGAAAGCCAGGAAGTGTGTCTTGAAAAACACTGTAAAATAACATCATGTATGGAAAACTACAGAGTTTTAGGACATAGTCTTTGCTTGGCTTGTTAACACCTCCAACCAGAATCCCATATATATATGTCTAGGCTGCTGCCTAAATGCCCTAAGCACATCCGATCTCGCCTGATTTCGGAAGCTAAGCAGGGTCGGCCCTGGTTAGAACTTGGATGGAAGACCACCAGGGAATACCAAGTGCTCTAGGAACTGGCAAACCACTCCAGTATTCCTGCCAAAAATACTCCATGGACATGGGGTCACGAAGAGTCAGTGACGACTATAACAATGCAACACACCCACATGCCTAGGCTAATCATCTTTTTTCTTCTTTGTTCATCTATTTTGGTAGTATGTGAATTCTTGCCTGTTGGTTGTGAATTGTATCCATTATGACCACTCCCAACCATTTTGTTTCCAGTATGGATTGAGGAAGACTCTCACCAGTGTTTTTGAAAGAGTTTCTGAAACAACTTTGTTGGGGTTTTGTGATAGTTTTGTATCCACTGTATCTTGTATTTCTCCTTACTTATCAGCAGCCAACTTTCAATCATTTCTGCCCAATCTCCTCCCATCCTTCATTCTTTTGATTGGCAGCAGTATTTCACTTTTCCCCCAAACATTCCACACGTGCATTTTTGTCACCAGTTTTGTTAGGTTGTCTTTGGTTTTTATGATATGAGCCAAATAACTTTATTGCAGTATAAAACCATAAAATAAATCAATGCAGTTGTAAATATTACATGGCTGTTGTGGGATTTTCTGGCTGTTGGCTGTGTTCTGGAAGTTTTTGTTCCTGACGTTTTGCCAGTCCCTGTGGCCGGCATCTTCAGGGGGCAGGAACTCAGGGAGCTAGGAATTATCTCTGTGCTCTAGAGTAGAAAGTGAGATTGTGGGTTTTTTATAGTTGTGGGAAATCAATGATTCTCACCCAGCCACAAGCACCAGTGATCACACAATAGAATAGCTAACAACACCCATCAACCACAGAGACAGATCAACCCCCTCCTTATTAAAATGAAACTATGGGAAAGTCAGGCAATCTATAAATGCAAATTTTACAAATACTCTTAATCCCTCCACATCACAATCAATGATCAATACTTATTCTCATGAATAGGACAAGTTCCCCTCTTTCCCACAACTATAAAAAACCCACAATCTCACTCTTTATCGCAGAGCACAGAGAGAACTCCCGGCTGCCTGAGCTCCTGCCCTCTGAAGTTGCCGGCCACAGAGACTGTTGAAACGTCAGAAGAAAAACTTCCAGAACACGGCCAAACAGCCCGAAAAACCCACAACTACCATCAGACCCTGGCTGCGAAAACCTTCGAGAATACATTGTAAATATTACAGTTTTTTAAAAAGTAATGCAATCACACTATAGAATAGATCCATAACAAGGAACAACCGAGAAGACATCCTGGTTATTTAGCTACTTCCTCTTCTTGGTATTTTACTTAATTAAATGCATGAAGCCTAATCTGTGTGCACTCTCTTAACAGAGTCAATCTTAGGGCCTAAATCTCCACATGAATTACAAATGATATCATAGTGTAGAAAAGAAACACATGTATAAGCAGACTTTAAGCATATTAATAGAAAATTTGAAAATCCTTTGGCCCCACCAGACATGTCTCTTAAGAAAATTCCCTCTGGTATATCATAGTGCTAATAATTCATTCGAGTTGCATTGATTATCCAATATATTTGCATGTATTATCCAATTCATTCAAGTTGCATTGATTATCCAATATATTTACAATGAATAACATTAGGCAAAGGCACTGGTCCATATATAACAATTTTAATTGTTATATATGGACCAGTGCCTTTGCCTAATGTTATTCGCTTTTACCTGATGAAATGACCTCTCCCTTCGTGGGTCTGTGCATTTTGTAGAGCTCCATATTAAGAGCTCTTTAAAGCTGCTTAGAAAGCACCTGACACAAAGCCTATTTCAAACAGGCTCAATAAACTAGAAAGGCCGATGCTGCATTTGCTGAGGACTACGGTCACATTCTGATACGGTGATGTTCTTAAAAGGTCAGATATCAGGCCATTTTTCTTATCAGTCATGTAAATCTTCGACTACAGTATAGTGGACCCTTGTGTACAAAGCTGTTTGTTTAACAGAAAATCTGCTTAAAAGAAAAAATTTCCAGAGATAGGGGGAAATCGCTTAACAGAATCGCCTATGGGGTGAATCTGTACAACAGAAAAACAGTTGCGATTAGGGATTAATCTGTTTTCAATGCATTCCTATGGGAAATTTGTACAAAGGAAAATTTGCTTGACAGAATATCATTTGGAACGAATTAATTCCTTTATGCAAGGTACCACTGTACTTATATTTTGGCTCAAGTCTTGCCTTATGCAAGGCCATCTTTCTATTTTCTGTCAAACATGGGATATCCCATGGCTAGGAGAGCAGGGATTACGGCGATTTCAACTCACTGAATCTTCCAGCACTTGCAACCACTGATGTGGGCTGAGGGAAGCTGTTCTATGAGTTAAAGTCTGAAAAAGTCCACTGATGTTCCTCTCCTGTGCTCTGTCCATGATGCCTGTGTATGTGTTCCCCACAAGAAGCACTGAGATCTCCAGATGTAAATGGCTAAAGACACAGCTGTAACTGGGAAGGGGCAACAGTGCCTTTGACTTTGGACACGAAAATGTGGAAGGCAGCAAACCTGCCCACCCTGAGGGCATATATTCCACCCAGCCACTCCTCTGGCAAGTGAATACTCACAACACACAACCTGAGTACAGAACTAAGATGATTTCCTCACACTTTGTATCAGAAAATTTTGCTCATATTGAAAAACGAGAAAAAATTTCTGTTGAATTTTGCCTTCATCAACGAGCAATGTCTTGCTAAACGAGCCCTGTCACCGTTCCCCTGCCGCCGCTCACCCCCTCACCGCCGCCACACGCCCCTTGCTGCCGCACACCCGTTCCCCTCCTGCCCGCACCTTGCCTCAACCACATAAGAACATAAGAACATAAGAAGAGCCATGCTGGATCAGGCCAAAGGCCCATCTAGTCCAGCTTCCTGTATCTCACAGTGGCCCCACCAGATGCGTTTGGGAGCGCATGAGACTAGATATCTGTCTCCTGATACCACTCTCCTACATCTGGCCCTTGAAGTAAACCCTGGTTTTAAGCCTGGAGATTACACATCTCCATCATGGTTTGTAACCTGGGATGGACTTTTCCTCCAGGAATCTGTCCAATCCCCTTTTGAAGGCATCCAGGCCAGATGCCATCACCATATCCTGTGGCAGGGAGTTCTATAGACTAACAACGCGCTGGGTGAAAAAATATTTTCTTTTGTCTGTACTTACTCTCCCAGCCCTCAATTTGAGTGTATGTCCCCTAGTTCTGGTATTTTGTGAGAGGGAGAAGAGCTTCCCTCTATCCACTTTACTCATGCCCTGCATTATTTTGTACGTCTCAATCATATCCCCCCTCAGGCGCCTTTTTTCCAGACTAAAGAGCCCCAAATGTTTTAGCCTTTCCTCATAAGGGAGGTGCCCCAGCCCAGTAATCATTTTAGTCGCTCTCTTCTGCACCTTTTCCAGTTCCTCTATGTCTTTCTTGAGATGCGGTGACCAGAATTGTACACAATACTCCAGGTGCGGCCTTACTATTGTTTTGTATAATGGCATTATAATGTTGGCTGTTTTATTTTCAATCCCCTTTTTGATAATCCCTAGCATGGAATTGGCCTTCTTCACCGCTGCCACACATTGGGGAGACACCTTCATGGAGCTGTCCACCAACACCCCAAGATCTCTTTCCTGATCTGTCACGGATAATTCAGAGCCCATGAGTTGATAGATAAAATTTTGATTTTTTTGCCCCAATATGCATTACTTTACATTTGGCTACATTAAAACGCATTTGCCATTTCGTAGCCCATTCCCCCAGTTTGGAGAGATCCTTCTGGAGCGCTTCACAATCTTCTCTGGTTTTTACCACACGGAAAAGTTTTGTGTCATCTGCAAACTTGGCCACCTCACTGCTTATCCCTGTCTCCAGGTCATTTATGAACAGATTGAAAAGCACTGGTCCCAGGACAGATCCCTGGGGCACACCGCTTTTCACTTCTCTCCATTGTGAAAATTTCCCATTGACACCTACTCTTTGTTTCCTGGATCTCAACCAAACCAGCCTGCCTCCCACTCTGCGGATGGAGGAACTTCCTTACCTGCACCCCCCCCAGTTGCAAAAACATTTAAAGTGAGAGGTGCTGTGGCTTAATTTTCTGCTTCGTTACCAGAGATCCGGTGTCTGGGCTCATGGAGGAGAAGCCAGCAGTGCTGCCCAGAAGGGCTCCCCTGGACTGTTGATTGACTCCGTCCCTTCCTCTCCAAATCTCCCCTCTTCCTTCCCATCCCTTGCACACTTGCCCACCCACCCCATCTTACCAGCCCATGGCTTTCATGTTGTTGATGGTGATGGTGAAGTTCAAATTCCACGTAGAGCTGCGCTCTCCTCCATCCACTTCGTCAACAAGATTATCTTCTGCAAGATGTGTCTCCTGCAATTCTCTGAGCTGCTGTCATCACCCCCCCTCCAAAGCCACTTTGGAGGGCAATGATGGCAGCAAGAAACCCCACAGAGGAGGGAGTGACAGCGACAGTGAGGGGCCCTGGAATGAATCATTTGAGTTTCTATTATTTCCTATGAGGAAATTTGCTTTGATTTATGAGTATTTTGGTTCACAAACATGCTTCCTGAACAGATTATGCTCATAAACCAAAGTACCACTGTAGGGAAGGAAATCAACTTCTTAATCCCTTCATTACAATACAATGACTAATACCTATTCTCCTGCATATGACAAGTTTCCTCTTTCCCACAACTTAAACAACCCCAGTCTCACTCACTCTATACCCCAGAGCACAGAGAGAACTCCTAGTTCCATGAGCTCCTTGCCTTCTGAAGATGCCGGCCACAGAGTCTGGTGAAATATCAGGAAGAAAAACTTCCAGAACACAGACAAATAGCATGAAAAACTCACAATTATCAGATCCCGGCCATGAAAGCCTTTGAGAATACATTGAAATCAGCCTTGTTTGCAGCTTGTTGACCGTCTGAATCCTCTTCACCTCATACCTGGTGCCTAAAACTCCTTGTTTCCCCCTTCCTTTCCCTTTCCTTTCCTTTCCTTTCCTTCCTTCCTTCCTTCTTTCTGCTCCTAATAGTTGGAAGTTTTGACATAAAATATACAGGTATTTCAAAGACCATGTTCGTAAACCAAGGTAAAATTATATTATATCTAGATGATTAAAAAGTTACCTAAAAAAATGGAATCATTGATTTCCTCAAAGTTACAATATCATCAAGCCCCTTATGAAGTAACTGCTGACATATTAGCATATGTACCTTTTTGTGCTCTAATTTAAGTTTGTCTTTCAGAAAATAATTTATTTTCAAAGCTGTTTGGAATACTTTATGCTTCTCTGGCTAGTATATATTATAAGACTGGCAAAAATAAAAAATAAATGCATAAAAGTATTCATAACCTGATTACCTTCCCACTTTTTATCACATACTATAATGGAAATGTTAATTTGTCTTTTATGTTCAGCCCTCCCTGCCCCCCAACCCCAAGATCCATCCAGGAAGGGGAGAGACACAAGCAGGGGGGATGCTAGGCAAACTGAATTCCTAGTCTATTTTAGGTACCTACTGTCAAGTATACACACAGTATACATCACCACATACTGTGGCAGGGATTTCCACAGACTAACACACTGGATAAAAAAAATATTTTCTTTTGTCTGTTCTTACTCTCCCAACCCTCAATTTGAGTGGATGTCCCCTAGTTCTGGTATTTTGTGAGAGGGAGAAGAGTGTCTATCCACTTTACTCATGCCCTGCATTATTTTGTACGTCTCAATCATATCCACCCTCAGGCACCTTTTCCCAGACTAAAGAGCCCCAAATGTTTTAGCCTTTCCTCATACGGGAGGTCCCCCAGCCCAGTAATCATTTTAGTTGTTCTCTTTTGCACCTTTTCCAGTTCCACTATGTCTTTTTTGAGATGCGGTGACCAGAATTGTACACAATACTCCGGGTGCGACCATAATATCCTCTTGTACAATGGCATTATAATGTTGGCTGTTTTGTTTTGAATGGTTAAAGCTGGAAGGGACTGACCACCTCACTCCTCAGCTCCATCCAGTCACATCTCTGTAAGATTGCCAGGTCCATGCATTTCTCCAGAATCTACTCTCGAAATAGATCAACCACAGAGTCTACCTGTCCTTAGGTGAAGCTCCTTATCTCAAGCTGACTCATTCAATTCAGTTTTAGAACCCACTTGAAACTAAATGAGCTTGGCTGTAATATCTGCATGGTACTTTGGGGACATTTCTATCCAGCCGGAGGAAGAATCCCATAAGACTGGAAATCTAACCTGTGTTTTTGAAATTTGAGTAGTCACCCATCTTTATTTCTGAAGTTCAAAAACTACAGTTGTGAAATGACAATAGGAAGAGCCAGTTTCTCTCATACATAAACACAGATATCAAAATAGAAGGTGTCACATTCTGAGTAATTTGCTTGGTCAGGATGGGCCTAGAAAATGATTACCAGGCAGTCTCCTTTAAGATCCGATAAGAACACACACTTCTCTCATTCCTTCTTGTCTTGCCCATGGAACACAACGGTACACCCTCTTCCAACTTTGGTTCCAGTTGCAGCATCCAAGCTGCAAGATAAGGGGCTAATCAGAGTGAGTAGGATGGAAGATTGCAGCTGGTGTGGGTTTGGTTTCGTGTGCCCATGACTTGCAAATGCCCTTGGTCTCTCTCCTTCATCAAACTAAAAATGCCCTTTCCCAAACAATAGGTGTGTAGGCTGCTTAATTATGGTACATGTCTCATGTCTATGCAATGTTGTGTACAGCTGGGGTGGGTGGTGGTGGGGAGAGACCCAAAGAACTCACTCAAGGCCTGGAGCCTGTTTCTCACATTCATTCTTTCCTGGGCCCATCCTCTCACTCAAAAAGCCCATTCTTCAGCACCCATTCTCCTGCTTCTAAGGCACCTGAAAGACAACTGGTCAGTTACATTGTGTGTTTTTCTCAGCCAGTTCCCAGGCTCCAGGTATCTCTTGGATACTGCCAGACATGGCTCATCAGTGGCTCTCCCGGGGCGTTGGTGGCTGTTTTTTACACCACAGTGCCAACAAGTTTCTTTTTAATGGTGGTGTGGAAACATTTGGTGGTTACTTCACGTCCCGTTCATCCCTCCTTGCTGTCCCACTTGAGACCAGTACAAAAAAAATTGACTTCACGTCCATAGCGTGACAGCAAAAAGTTGTCTTGACCACGCCCCCGGAACCGGGAACAGAGCATGACAAGCAGTACCTGCCCCTGGGCTGGGGAATTCTCTTGTCATTGTTGATTCCTGGTTCCTGTTCCAAGACAAGGGACTGTGGGGTAACAACTGTCACACAACAGCCAGTGTCCACCTAATGGTCAGAGGCTGAATTGGCATTCAACATTAGTTTCCCTATGGGAAACACCATGCACTGCAAATGTTTATTAAAGAAAGTACTGAAAATTCTGTAGCATTGACGTGTAAATCCCAGAAGACCAGTAAATCGAAATATCGAAAAAGTTTTATTTACGATATTTTAAAAAAGGGATTAAGAAAGCAAGACAAATTCAGAATTTGTCACGGAACAAGACCGTGAAGTAACAGTTGTCACGAGACAAGTAATCACGCCCATGAGTAAATGGAAACAGGGACCATGTGACCGCAAACAATGCTATCATGGTACAAACGTAATCGCGGAACAAGGTAGGACGTGTAGTTGCCTCTGAACTCACAAGACAGCATGGGGCAGGAGCTCATGCTAGCCGTTGTATAGCTCAGTGACTTAAGGCTGGGAGTTCGATTCCCCACTGTGTCTCCTTGACGGGAGCTGGACTTGATGATCCATAGAGCCCCTTACATCTCTGCAGGTCTAAGATGCTTAGAAGAATAATTATTCAATTCCCTACATTTAGTGGAAATGATTATTAATGATTATTCCATTTTCCAACATTTAGTGAACTGGAAATTTTCACTTTCCAGTTCCCCTTTTTGTTCCCTTTCCCTAGAACTGGGAAGGGAACAAAAATGTTGGTGTGCCAGCAAAACTAAAGAACCTGTTCCCCATTAAAGTGCAATGATAAAGTAATTTTGGTGGTGGTGGTGGGGAATGGAAAACTAATAATATGTTTCATGTTAAAGAGTGATGCAAAGAAGTTTGGGAACTTATAGTTAATGACAAGTTGATGCGTGATATAAGGTTTAAAAGGAGATTGCTAAAGGGGAAACATTTTGCTGATCTCTGGCAAGATTTTTTGGACTTTGTATTAGTGAAAGGGGAAGGTCATCTACCCAAACAAGAGAAAATCTTTTTGGAAGTCGTATGGGCCATTATGTGATTCCCATTTAGTTGTGGGAATTTGTGTGGGGTTTTGTGATTATTTTATATTTTTTATTATCTGGGTGTATCTTTATATAATTTATGTATTTCTCTGTTTTTTAAAAATGTCCATGCAGAGAATGGATTTGAACCCCCATCTCCTGAACGCCACTTCATCACTCTAAGCCCTTCACCACACTAGGTTACAATCTATCTATACCCAGTGGTTGCACAAATGATCAATCAGATTAGTGCCCTGATTTTTCTGATACAGGTAGTCTATCTGACTAAGGATGGCTTCTGGTCCAAGAGGTGAATCATCTCACCCAAGCAGAGATCATGGACTACATACTGTTACCACATGGATTTCTTATTACTTGCATTGCTAGCTTTAATCCTCTGCTTTATCCTACTGTTAGAAGAGATGGAGAAGGAGGAGGATAGCCAGTATTTACATATTTCAAGTTTATAAGGTCTTGTCTGCCTGGGTGTGTCCAAATCTTTCTGATAGTTGCGGATGGGCAAGTTTCTTTGCAACATACTTGACAACCCCTGTCTTGAGTATGAGAACGTGTTGATTTCATTCATAGCTGGGTGTACATCTATTAAGCAATTAAGGTAAACCTTTTAATGATCTAAAACACAATAATGGAAAATCAATATGGGCAGGAAGAGAGATGGAGATGGAAATTTAGCTTTTGCTGCGGAGCTGTCATTCCATGGGTAGTATCCTCTTTGCTTTTTCTAGCACTTACACAACAGTCTGCAGTGCCTGTGGTGGAGCTCTTGCAGAAATGGCACAATAGGTTTTGAATACTGAATAATCAAAGTCCTGCTACTTTGAATGGGGCAATCTCTGCTTCCAACATGCCAAGACGGAGATGGCTTGGCAATTCCATGGGTGGAACATTGGGCTGTGCCCTCTCTCAGCAGGATACTGGCCTAAGATTTCTTCTCTTGGGGAGGGAAGAAGAAGTTAGGTATTGTCTTTCAATGATCTAAGCCACCTTGGGTCCTTGTTAAAGAGAAAGGCAGGGCAAAATATTTTAAATTAGTAAGTACAATTCAACACTCTGTGTAATTCATTCCTTGCAATCTAGGTCCACAGATATTCTGAGGTTCATAAGAGCTTTTGTGCTTCCATGCTTCCATGCAGTCATCTTTGTGATTTGTTATGGACCAGCGTCTCACTCAGCCTCCCCTGATCCCACACCATGGCTGGTAAGGTGCATTTAATGGGCAGCTTGTCACCTACCCTATTTTTCATACTTTTTATTATTATACCATCATAGACCCAACTTAAAACAGTACTACAAGAAGAACAAAAATAAAACAATGTTATAAACATGCACACCTATTTAAGAAAAAGCAGTCGGTTAAAATAACAGAGCCTTTTTACAAGATCTTACAGCAGAAAACAGAAACATGGTCACAAACATTGCCCACAAATACCCAATAGACCACATGAATGGATTTATGGATTTAGCAACAAATCCCTTGAACCAATAAAAGCATCCTTTTGCTTTTGGATGGATGGGCCAACCTACCTAAGCCTTAGCCAAATATTGTAAAGAGACCAAGCTTTTACACTCTGCTAGACATGGGCGATGAACCACTGGTTCGACAGTTCATACTAGTTCGTCCTTTGGATGAACAGATGTTTGGTGGTTCCTGGCCCCCTCCTCCTCCAACCTCCCTGCCCTGCGCCCTGCAGGTGCTACCTCTGAGTGGGCACCCACCAAAGGAGGTGGGGCTGGAAAGTGCTGAACACCTGTTAGGCTGCTTCTGCCTATATCTACACCCCACAGATAAGAGAGCAGCCTCTAATCATAGACCCGCAGATGGAAAACACTTAATGCATTCCAAGGGGCAAGCATAACAGGTTTGAGAACACACATTCAATAGCTGAATTAAAACTTTGAATCCGTATTGCCATACCATACAATAATAACAGTTGAGATAGAACTGTGATCTTAACTAGCTGCAAGGCAGCAGTGATGAATTATGCCCCCTTGGCATAAAATAATAGAAGACCAACTTTCTTTCATATTCCTTCCCACCTGCTCTGCAGCCCATCTATGGTAGATCCAAGAAAGAATAAAGGTAAAAATAATGCCCAGATAGCTGTACTTAACCTGTTCATATGCTGTCTGTCAATTTCTGTATGCGCCAATTTACCTGAGCATATTGGTCAGCCGGGCCCGGGGGGGGGGGGGACAGGACCTTGGTTTTTATGAAATGGTTCTTATCAAACTATCATTATAATAGTCCACAAAGGCACGCCCAGGTCCCCTAAGACCTGTTTTACCTAAAGAGCAGAGACATCACTTTGCCAAGGTCAGGATAGTCAAAGCTATGGTTTTTCCAGTAGTAATGTATGGAAGTGAGAGCTGGACTATAAAGAAGGCTGATTACTGCAGAATCGATGCTTTTGAGCTGTGGTGCTGGAGGAGAGTCTTGAGAGTCCCCTGGACTGCAAGGAGATCAAACCTATCCATCCTGAAAGAAATCAACCCTGAATGTTCACTGGAAGGACAGATTTTGAAGCTGAGGCTCCAGTACTTTGGCCACCTCATGAGGAAAGAGGAGTCCTTGGAAAAGTCCCTGATGTTGGGAAAGATTGAAGGCAAAAGGAAAAGGGGATGGCAGAGAATGAGATGATTGGATGTTGTCATTGATGCAACCAGTATGGATTTGACTAAACTTTGGGAGGCAGTGGAAGACAGGAGGGCCTGGCGTGCTCTGGTCCATGGGGCTCACGGAGAGTCTGACATGATTGAACGACTGAACAACAACAACAACAAATAAGAACGGCATGGCCTACTAATACCAACAAAGCAACGTTTGCCACTTCCGATTTTGGTATGTGAAATTCCAGTACTACATACTTCTTGATCAGGTCACTGAAGTAGAGATTAAATAACTTAGGGGCTACTGCACAGCCCTGGTGGACTCCCCTAATGGTAAGAAAGGGATTTATCGAATTGCATTATCCACCCTCTGAATAGACCATGGCAAGGATCTTTTTGCAGCAGGAGTATTCCGGCTGCACATCCAGGAATGTCAAGGCTCTTCATGCTGGCCATCTGAGGCAGCAGGTGAACAAATTCCTCTTCCAAGAGAGGGTTGTACGTTTTACAGTTTATGCCCTGTATCGCTGTGTACAGTGTGATATAAGTGTTGCCTGTGCTATGTCTGAAAAGTGGATAATCAGCATGGAATGCCTGCCGGAGGGTGTATTTGCATAAGGGTGTTGATAGGCTGAGAAAGGGGGGGGGGGTTCTGTTGGAATGAAGTGGTGAGAATGAACTGGCAGGATGAGCTAGGAGATGCATTCTACAAACAAGGCTCAAGTAAATGCCTGGGGAAAAGCGTGTGCTAGCCCTACATCCACAAGTGTCCTGTATGCATAAAAGCAGCATCTGGGGAGACTGTAGCAGAATAAGTGGTACAAGGTGGATCTATGCAATCAAGAGAGGATGCTCATGGTTTCATAGGACTTTTGTGGGGGAATCTTACAAACCCATCAACAAATTATTGACCAGATAAATCAGAGAAGAGGGAAGAGAGGAAAGAGGAAAGAGGAAAGAATGGTGCAGGTTGAGACCCCAAGCCCCACCAGTCCTGCCTCATGATGGGCAATCCAGTGGCTGACTGGCTGTCTCCTGACCATTGATGGAAAAGTATCAGGACAGGAGAGAAGGCACCAACACCTACAATCTGTATTTGGAGAGCACTGACATTTCATGGAAACTTGATGTCTCCATGTTATTATTATTTTTTAAGAGGTGGTACGATTGGCGGGATTTGTGAAACCAGTATGTTGTGCAATAGATGTGTGACTGGGTGGAGAATGAAAGATAATTTCTTACTATCTTATGTGAAACTGCCCATAGAGGTCTGAACACTTTCCATGTGATTAGAGATGGGCACGACTAGGGAAAATGACGTTTTCGAGTTGTCGTGTGTCGGAGGCAGCCCGTTTCGGCCCGTTTCCGTTTTTCGCGAAATTTCGCAAAAATTTGTCATTTCGTTTTTCGTTTTTTCATTTGTCGTTAGTACTGGTTTTGGGGGGGGGTAGCAGGCTCCTGGAGGCACCTCTCTGTGGTGGGTGCCTCCTATCCTCACCCGCCAGCGCTGCTACAAAAGGGCATGCATAGCCATATGCTATGGATATGCATATTGCAGACGCAGCAGACTGGCAACAGTCGGTGAGACACAGTCAGGCAGCACTTGCAGGCATGGTTTGCATGGCACACAAATGCTGCTGCAGGAGTCAGCCAGAGCCACAAGTGACGAACTGGCAGACTCTTTGCACCCGTTCCAAGGGAAATGTACTTGCGTGTAGTGCAATGCAAGTAGATCTGGCTTAGGGTTAAGACGGGTTAGCGCAAGGGCTAGGGTTAGGCTAGTTACGGGTGAGGTTAGGGTGAGTATTGGGGTGCACCTCTGGGTGCCTCTCTGACCCACTTAGAAGGACAGTGTACTGGCGTATGGGTTAGGCTTAGGGTTAGGGTTCGGGTTCGGGCTACGGTTAGTGGGCTGTTTATGCCTGATTGGCACATCCCAGAAGTCTCTGTGGTCAACCTGGCTAAGTGGCCATGCGATTGGTGGAAAATTTGCATGGTCCACTCCCATGGGCGAGCCCATCATTGCGAATGTGCAGTTGTAAAAAATAAAAATAAAATAAAATAAAATAAAATAAAATCAACGGAGACTTTTCTTGCAAGAAAAACCCACTGCTGCTACTGTAAAAATTCAAGCATTTAAAATAGCTAATTTTCGCATGTTTCTGTGGTGCTTTGGTGGGGTTTTGGACCACGATTTAAAAAAAATATTGCGGTCGCCATTTTAGATCCCCCCGCACTGCATGGCAAATGGATGCGCCCTCCCAGCCTGGTACAGTCTCCAAAACCTGGCCATGCGATTGGTGGAATGGCTCCAAAAATTTGCATGGTCCACTCCCATGGGCGAGCCCATCATTGCGAATGCGCAGGTGTAAAAAAATAAAATAAAATAAAATAAAATCAACGGAGACGTATTTTGGCAAGACAAACCCACTGCTGCTACTGTAAAAATTCAAGCATTTAAAATAGCTAATTTTCGCATGTTTCTGTGGTGCTTTGGTGGGGTTTTGGAACACGATTTAAAAAAAATATTGCGGTCGCCATTTTAGATCCCCCCGCACTGCATGGCAAATGGATGCGCCCTCCCAGCCTGGTACAGTCTCCAAAACCTGGCCATGCGATTGGTGGAATGGCTCCAAACATTTGCATGGTCCACTCCCATGGGTGAGCCCATCATTGCGAATGCGCAGGTGTAATAAAATAAAATAAAATAAAATAAAATAAAATCAACGGAGACGTATTTTGGCAAGACAAACCCACTGCTGCTACTGTAAAAATTCAAGCATTTAAAATAGCTAATTTTCGCATGTTTCTGTGGTGCTTTGGTGGGGTTTTGGACCACGATTTCAAAAAAAATATTGCGGTCGCCATTTTGGATCCCCCCGCCCGCACACCGCATGGCAAAGGCAGACGAGACGATGCCCCCCCCCGCCTGGTACCAGCAGCGCAGCAGTAGCACTAGCCAAGGAGAGGGGGGCGGGGAACCCCCCCCAAATAAAACACCCTTCTGGCCTGGTAGGTGCCCTCAGACAGTTTTCGCCTGCTTTTAGGGCCGGGAATCGTTTTTTTTTTTAACTTTTAAAAACTTTTTTTCTGTGCCGCTTGGCATCGCGGGATCGCTGCGATGCCAGGAACGACCACGACAAATCAGACCCAATTATTCTTTAGTCGGTTCGAGTTCGAGTTCTGGCGGAGTAATTCCCGTTACCGTTTCCGTTGCGTAACGGAAACGAGTAACGGAAACGGAAACGGGAATTCCGCTAAGTCGTGCCCATCTCTACATGTGATATTCATCAAGTAATGGAATTGTGTGACCTACCACAAAACGGAAAACATTAGAAAGTGGAGAGACATTGTGGATGTGTGAACATAGCCTGAAATAGGTACGGGCTAAGTTTACCAGTTCCACATTCCCAGTGACTTTCCCTGACTGAGTGGCATTGAAATACAGTCTTCCCAAGTCCCATTCTGTAGTTCTATCACCTGTGCCACACTTGATATCCTATCCCAATATTCTACCTAATTATGAATGATAAACCTTATACATAAATAATAATGGGAGGCTGGATTTAATCAATATCCTGGTGTCAGCAATATCTCAGGAAAAGTGTGGGAAGGCTTTTGCATCTGTGTGGGACCAGGTAATGTCTCGAGAGGCAATTCAAGGTGAGACCGCCAGAGGTGATGGTTGCAGGTGAGATCACTCTGTGAAGTTATTATAAGGGTGCCCACGATATGGGCCCACACATTTTGCATGACACTGTGCTACTATAATTGTGCCCACCTGGTTCACGTGGATAATTGCGGCTTACCTCTGACGTGACAGACGTCCAGAGTTTTAGGACATCGGAATGCTGTTCCTAATAAATGAGCAGTTTCTAAAAATAGGCAGTTAGGAGGTTTATTGGGAATCGCTCTGGGTCTTTTGATGGACTGTCCCTTTAATTGCCCTCCCCTCTCCCAAGAATGACTGCCATGAGGAGAAGAGGGAAGAAAATTACCCTTCTGCTATATATGTAACTGTACTGGTAGGACCAGTACCTATAGCCATTAAGAGCAACAGATTGACTCCAGTGATTTTCTTTCCCTCTACAAATCAAGTATCATCAGTCAGGCAGCATCTCCCCCATTGTCTGACACTGCACCACTGGGCTGTTCTTCTGGTGGTTTTTAGACTGCAGCTTCCGTAATCCTTCTCCTGACAGTCCTGACTAGTACATGTGAGAACCGTAAGCCAAAAACTGTAAGCCAGTGCCAGCTACCCCTGAGTTAACATACAGAGTAGTATCTCAGATAACAAATGCCCCAATAATGAATTTTTCAGAAAACAAATTGCCTTGGATAACGAATTTTACCTATGGGCTTCCAGAGATAATGAATCACAATTTCGAGTTATAGGGTTGCCTTGGATGACGAGTTTTCTCTATCGGCTGTCTCGGATAACGAATTTCCAGAATGCATCAGTAAAAAAGAGTTATCCTGGGCTGCATCACATCTGTACCTTTTAAGTGCATTTTATAAAGAGTTTTGAGCACAAAAGCAAGTATCTGTGTCTTTTTCCTAGGCTCCAGAATGGATTAATTGGTTTCCCATTCACTCCTATGGGAAACCGCATTTCGGATAATGAATTTTTCCGGATAACAAATTGCCTCAGAGAACGAATTAAATTCATTATTCGATGTACCACTGTACTTCCATTCTTTGAGACAGGTTTCTTTCCACTGTTGATGCCTGTGACCACTGTTTCCCTCCTCAGAGTTCTGTTACACTAAATACTCACAGCAAATGAGGCATGGATGGCACCTGTGAAGATAGTCTTTTGGTGATTGCACCTAGGTTTTGGGATGCAAACCCCACAAAGGCCTTGTTCATCTGGCTCCTACACCAGCACTTTGTGGCTTTTAATTCTAAGGAGGGGTTGGAATCAATAGGAGAGAATCTCAGCCAGGATGCAAATAATGTACTTAGTAAATAGATAAAACAGAATACAAAACTGAAATGATTTGGCTCAAATGTCAGATTAAGCAGTGGTGTTTGTTTGTTTGTTTGTTTGTTTGTTTGTTTGTTTGTTTAAAAACATGCATCTGACTATTGTGGACCAGTCTGAGAAGTGTTGTTGTTGTGTCTGATAAACGTTACCTCATTTTCTCATTATAGCCAGCTCATTACAAAATATACATATTTATTGTGATTTGCCACGCTCCAGGTGCTCTATGCATTATTTATGTTCTCCAGTTGTTAAAGAAGTGGCCTCACTAGTCTGCTTTCAGCAGATATAGCAAAAATTTGCCACCTACTCTGTATATGCAAAGACCTAAGGCCTAGCCATTATTTGCGATATGGCTGAGAAAGTGGGCTGTGTTCCATGAAAGTTCACAATGAAATAAATTTGCTCAACTTTGAAGGTACCACACATTGTTTCTTTTTTTTTTAAAGTCATAGATGTTTCTCGGTCGTGCCTTTTCAACAATCAGACATGCATGATTTCAACCAAGCGGCACTGAGGGAAAGAGGTGGGAGAGGAAGGGGAGGAAGGAATATGGGGAAAGAGTCCAAAATTAGTTAGGTAATAATTATTTTTATTTTTATCCAGGTGTGTGGCTACAGCCTGGGTGGTTTAGAGGTACAGTATAAACTGTCGACACATTTGAGGATTGTGTGTGTGTGTGTGTGTGCGTGTGTGCGTGCACACACACACACACACACACACACACACACACTCTCACAGAGAACTGTGCATTTGGATTGTGTTTTCTGAACCGCCACTAGAGGGCAGTCATGACTGAGTTAAAGAGACAAGCCACAGCCTTTACATTACAGTATTTGCTTTAAAGGACAAAAAGGACCAAAAGAATTTATGCTTTTTTACTTAGCACTAGCATTACATAAGCTGCTTAGCTGCCCTAAGCACATCTGATCTCGCCTGATTTCGGAAGCTAAGCAGGGTCGGCCTTCGTTAGTACTTGGATGGGAGACCACCAGGGAATACCAGGTGCTGTAGGAACTGGCAAGCCACTCCAGTATTCCTGCCAAGAAAACTCCATGGACATGGGGTCACAAAGAGTCGGTTGACTGTAATGACACAACACACACACACAGTATGACATAAGATTGTCTCTAAATGAAGAAGTCTTGGCTTTAAAGAAATATCTTATTTCAGTTGTGTCATTGGCTGGTTGTCCAATTGTGGCTCCATAGAATGCTTGTGACTCCTTGGTTGGGCAAAGCCACAGCAACACAGCAGCAGAAGCTTGTGCATAATAGGAGCACCCAGAGTAGCAGCAGCAGGCAGAATCTTCAGGAGGCTGGGCAGGGAAGGGACGTAGGATCTGCTGTCTGCCCACTATACACATACAAAACAGTGCCCTCAACCTGACAAGCCAGTGCACAGACTTCCCCATTTAAACGTAGCACTCCAACTCTTCCCTTCTCTAGTTCAGGCCCTTTAAAAAAAACTTTGGCACTGAGTTGTTGTTGTTGTTGTTCAGTCATGTTTGACTCGTTGGGATCCCATGGACCAGAGCATGCCAAGCCCTCCTGTCTTCCACTGCCTCCCAGAGACGGGTCAAATTCATGTTGGTTGCATCAATGATGACATCCAACCATCTCATTCTCTTCTGTCCCTTTTTCTTTTTGCCTTCAATTTTTTCCAACATTAAAAGTCCACATTCACATTTCCATATGTTTGTAAGACGCTACCATAGAATCAGAGAATCATAGAGTTGGAAGAGACCTCAAGGGCCATCTAGTCCAACCCCCTGC
Organism: Phrynocephalus guinanensis; assembly: GCA_037367245.1. Lineage (NCBI taxonomy): Eukaryota > Metazoa > Chordata > Lepidosauria > Squamata > Agamidae > Phrynocephalus > Phrynocephalus guinanensis. The sequence continues at coordinate 145,565,790 of CM074733.1, forward strand.
CATGCAGCATCTAATGTTCCAAGTCTTAAAACAACAACCACGTCTATTAAATGACGAGTAGCAGGGCTTATGCTGAATGCCCTGCCTTGTAAAGAGCCAGGAGAGCAGTGCAGCATGCCAATAAGTCCAAGCTAAGTTGCAGATATTTTATGGCCCTTCATACTCACTTATCAGCATATTTCTTGCAGGTGTTTTTCCAAGCTTTTTATTTCACTGTGAATTTTACAGAGGGGTTGAAAGCATGCCGGGTGTAGTCTCAAAGGGAAGGTCTCCACAAGGATACAGCATCCATCTTTCTGCCTTTTTTCAAAAAATATATATCAATATTTAGCATCTTATTCCAGAGTTGAAAGAGATTGTTAATGGGAAAAAACCCTACATGGCTGACTATTAGCCTTGAACACTGATGGACTGGAGAGGCAAAATAGGATATTTTAATTAAATCACCAGGAGGCATAATTTCTTCCATACTGTACATTAGAGGCCCCAGGAAAAATGCAGGTATTTTTTAATCCACAACTGAGGTCTTATTTGCAAGGCCTCGAATATACAACATGGCACAATATCTCTTGAGACTGTCTGTTTGTTGTTGTTGTTTTAAAAACAAACCGCTCTTTCTCATTTAGAAACTATAAGGCTCTTTATTATATTGCTGGATGGCATCATTCTAAGCTTCAAGAACAGAATGATGCTTCTAGTTCTGACGATACCAGCAGGACCCAGAACAACAGGCATGGGCCAGGGTCCTATAAATGTTTGCCAAAGGTTTGTGTAATTTGTTGTGAGTGATTGTGCCTAATCAGCAGACTGCTGCTATATATCTCAGTTACATAGCTGGTCATGTGACCAGGTACTCAGCTGGCATATGCCCTGGCCCCTCATCAATTAGCTGCAGTTAGCCATGACAAGTGATGCAAACCTTATGACAATGGCCAATCTATACTATTCACCACCATAATGCCGCACATCTTCTGCATGGCTGTTGCTGCCTCGCACCTTGTCTGCTGTGTAAAGAAAGAGCTGACCATGAAGGTTTCAGTGCATCAATTAGAACAGTGGTTCCCAACCTTGGGTCCACAGATATTCTTGGACGAAAGCTCCCAGAAACCTCTACCAACAGCTGTGCTGGTCAGGATTTCATAGTCCAAGAACATCTGGGAACTCAAGGCTGGAAACCACTTAGAAAGTTATCATAATCTACACTACTGGATGTGCACCTTGGCGCAGATAACATGTTATTGCTCCCAATTGCAAAGTTGCTGGTCTTATGTGTATTGTGCCATAGATAAGGGGTGGGTACAGGGTTAGGGTTGTTCAGCTGCTACAGGGGTGCTGGTCCCATCCATTATGTGTGGGGGATATATAGAGAGTTGATGTGTGTCAGGCAGAAACACCATTGGTTGTAATTATGGAACAAGGGTTGAAATAATGCTCCTCAGCCCTCCAGAGTGCATATCCCTGACAATGATGAATAAATACAAGAAAGAGAGGACATGTCTCTGTTTTTATGCTGGTGGAAATCTATCTAATAGCCAGTGACAGGAATTTTTGCTGCCCATTAAGTCATAGGTTCGCCATTAGTTGGAAGTGACTTGACAAGGGATGCTGCATTTCAAGCAGGGGCACAGCTCCAGGCCAAGCGCATAAAACCCATGCCTCAGCTTTAGTCGAGACTGCTATTCTGAAGGCAGGGGTAACTCAAGGCATTCTGTCTCCTGACCAGTGTGGCGAAAATGGAAAAACAAGTATGAATATTCATGAGTCTGTTTTGAATAGCCAATCACCAAGCTGGTGGGAGTGGCTAAGAATGTTATATTTAGAAACCTAATGGGTGCTGGGGAGTTCAGTTAGAGTTAGAGCTAGAGTTGAGAGCAGTTCAGTTCAATTGAGAGAGCTGAAAGTCATTTCGGATTGTCAGTTGGTCAGATGTGAGATCCTGCCACTGAAAAGGGTCTGGTTTCTAAAGGAAATCCTTATTATAAGAATTAATGATTGCAATACAATAACATTGGCTTAAGCTATCATAATATCGAGCTTCTATTTGTAAACTAATAAACATTTCAATGTTTTATTTTAAAACTCTATAACCTGGTGTGACTCTCTCTCAAATACATAAAAGTGTCCAGTTAATCTGGTGGTGGCAGTGAGTGGAAACCCAGTGTGTGGTTTGGTGTACGTCACAAATGCTTCACAACCAGGACTCAGTGCCGAAGCCCTTGAGCTTTCTGAGTACAGTGGACCCTCGTATAACAAACAGTTTGTATAACATAAAATCTGTACAACATAAAAAATTCTGATCATTGGGTGCCCCCAGGAAAAAAACATTTCTAATTGAAATGTTATCTGCTTGAAAATAGTGATCTCAGGCAGCTAGCAGCATGGAAGTTACAGTGGAGCTTCCTCAAGCTCTCCCCTTGAAGCACCCCCAATTTGGAAAGGTTTGGGGTATGGGGAGCCAAGTTATTCATCTCCAAATGGGGACATAGGGAAAATATTTCTAATTTAAAAGTATTTGAAAATACTGATCCCAGGCATCTAGCAGCATGGAAATTGCAGTGGAGCTTCCTCAAGCTCTTCCCTTTAAGCTCACCAAGGCACATTGGGCTGTATCAGAATTGCAGTCCACCAGTCAGCCAGGCAAGTAGGAAAGAATTCAGTTCACTGCCTACCTGACCATATTCTGAGGGCTCCTGCCGAGCTGTCAAAGGTTTAAAGGGGTCCAGCCACTGACAGCTTGGCAGGAGCCATCAGAAAACGAGGGAATGAAACGGTTTGTTTCAATACAAAAATGACAATTTCATTTCGTCTATAACAAAATGCTGCTTCCTTGTTTCATTTTGGTTTTTTTCGTTATGAAAAGAAATGACAAAATAGCATTTCATTTTTTGTTTCCTGCCCATCCCTATTACTAACGAATCAGTGTTTTCTGTTTCATTTCGTTTCCTTTCGTTAGCTAATGAAACAAAGTTTTCGTTTGGTGCCATTTCTTTCTTCTTCTTCTTCTTCTTCTTCTCATCATCATCATCATCATCATCATCATCATCATCATCATCATCATCATGTATGTTGGATGGAACTGGGGAGGGGTGGGGGAGAGTTCCCTCTCTAGCAACAGCTGAAAATCACACTTTGTATTTGTGAATTTGTAGGTGCTGCACAGATTCTGAGATCAAAATTTGTTAACTTTTTAAAAAAATCCCTTTGGAAAGGAGAAAAAAAGCTGGCTATACACGTTAACTAAAAATAATTAAAACAAGACTGTTCAGTTGCTTTTACATGCCAGTTTCATTAGGAAAGTGTACCTTTAGCAATGTGAAACCAGCAAAGTATTACCTAAGATGAACCATGGGGCGAGAAAAAAGGTTTAATCGCATTGTGGCTTCGTTCTCAGTGAAATGTAGCTGGTTAAGCAAACCTCTCCCTTTTTAAAAAAAAGTCCGTTTCCAAAACAACAGCCACAAATTCATTCAAGCAGGCGATTATTTTAAAGTATTTGAAAATTCAGTAAATATTGCCATGCGGGCTTTGTGTTTCAGTTGCAACCCCTGTCCACACATTTAGTCATTGCGTGTAGGCAGATGGTACAATAACTCATAATTTCCTGAGGTTGTAAAATATTCCTTCTTTATCCCTTTCAAGTTGGTTGTTGAATGCGTTGCCATTCATCATTACTCATTACCCCAATTAAATTTCTTGTTTTTATGTTGTTGCCAAACTGCTTTTAGCATGTAGTGACACAACATAATTAAATACTATAGTCTACATTTTATAATGGCACCTAGTGTGGTGTAGTGGATACAGAGTTGGACTAGGATTTAGAATACCTGAGTTCAAATCTTGATTTTGGGAATGGAGACGCACTGTGAAATGGCAATAGTCACCCACCCCTCATTCTGGATACTTCACCTCCCCTTTTAAAAGTCAGTCAGAAGTTGACCTGACAGTACATAACAGCAATAGAAGCTTCAGAAAACATCTATGTTTGTTTAATTTGCCATCGGTATCCTGTTCAACACTGACAAGTCAGGGAATTCCAGAAGCCGCTCCAGTCATCTGCTGTAGTGCTGACCACTCACTCTCAGGGCCTTTTCACACGACCCCTAAGATCCGCTGGCCACTTAAATTCGGACCAGAGATCTTAGGGGTTTGTTGCTGTTCCTGTGTTCCCACCCCCTCCGCACTCCTGGCTGCTGGCTGCGTGAGGGGAGGGAGAAAAAAAGGAAGAAAAGAATGCCGCTCACCTCAGTTCTGCCGTCCCGGCACTGCATTCAGATCTCTTAAAGGGGCGGGGGGCAAAAAAAGAACAAACAGAAGCAAGGAGAGCCGGGCAGTCGCTACGTTATATTCGCATCAGGAATTTTTACCTCCAGAGAGCAGGTACCTGAAAAGTGAGCTGGGACACGCTTAGGTGGGTGTGGTCGCACTTAATTATCTGTAAACTCTGGAGCTGGTGGGGAAACAATTTTAAGTTCCGGAGCTGGGAGCCATTTGCGGCGGAGTTTAGGGGTCGTGTACAAAGGGCCTCACACCACTGACACCTCATCAAATTATCCTAGCAGCTTCCATAGTTGGTGTTCTGGGTGCATAAGCATTGAAGAAGATACTGCCCTAGCTATTTAAATACAATGTGCAACGTGTTGAAAATACTGGGAAGGATTTAGTTTGACAAAACCAATGTGGTTTTGTCCTGGGTCCCAGATTATCTCCATTTACCCTTATATTTGGCTCAGCTCCCCACCCCCCAAAAAAACTAAATCTCTATGAGTCTGCTTATACCTTCACACCAATCATTTACTAACATATTTCCTCTTTATGAACATCGTACTCTCGTCTTAAACTTACAGCTCTTACCGCTGTCTTTATGTTGGCAGGCAAAATGCTAAAGTGGAAATGCTCTCTCACAGAAACAAGTCGAGAAAGAGACTACTCCCAGTAAGTTGCCCCTTACTTTTATCCTGTCAAGCTGCTTATTTCTCATCTTCAGACTTCTCTCTTCAAGGCTGCAGACAAACACCTGGACTATAGCCTCTTCCCAACATCCTATATTGCGCATGAGGCTTAGAAACAGCCTCTACTCCCAGTCACCAAGTGTAGTTGATGAAAAGCTTGGAAAATGTACCTTTTGAGGCTAAAACTCCCAAAACATCTAGTGACTAGGCTAGCTGGTGGATTCTTGGAGATGAAGTCCAAAAAAGGAACATTCTCTAAGTTCCTGACTTACGGTTGAGGTAGCTTCCCCACTTTTTAATTATCATTTAAAAATTGCAACACTAAACAAAAAGTTGTCAAAGTTCCTTTGTCAGTCCTGACATCAAGTGAGGGCATCCAAAGCTGCCTCAGTCGTGGGCCTTGCCAGGAGCTCAGAGGAAATGGGTTGGGTCAGCCACAACCCACTTGATCAGTTTGTCTGAGAAGGGAAGATCAGATCAGTGCTATGCTGTTAGTTCTCCAAGTCATGAGGCCATAGGAATATTTTCCTTCTTCTATGGTCTCACATTGGCTGTTGCCAACCTTGGTGAAATAAGACCATTTCTAAGGAGATCATAACCTTAAATCCAGTAATAAGTCAGGAGACCCACTGAATCCATAAATCCTACATAGAGATTTAATTACCAAATCCGCATTAGGTAGATATTTACTTATCAAATCCCCACTGATTCACAGATGTGATTTATTGAGCCTACTCTAATTCTGATTTACTACTAGATTTCAGCTAATAGCTTTTATACAGTGAAGAACCTCCAGAGATTCTAGGCTTTTCAGCACCGCTCAACTGCTGAGAAATGATGAAGTGACATTTGGTTAAAGGAAGACGCCGACAAAATTATTGGGTTTAGGAAAGAGTTGAATATTCATGGACTTGCTCAGTATCTTTCAAGGCAAGCAAAACAAATGAGAGGGCATTCACAGACAAATGGAAGAAAATAAAAAGGTACCAGTGGTTATGAATCCTAGAATCCTAGAATCATAGAGTTGGAAGAGACCTCAAGGGCCATCTAGTCCAACCCCCTGCCATGCAGGAACCCCATCACAATATTTCTGACAGATGGCCATCCAGCCTCTGCTTAAAAACCTCCAAAGAAGGAGACTCCACCACCCTTTGAAGAAAAGAGACGCTTCAGTGATGGTGACCAGCAAAATGTGTGCAATGTTTGTCTTCGTGCCTGACAACAACACAGCGTATACACGCAGCAAGTGCATGTTGGAAGAAAAAGTGAAAGAACTTGCCAGGTTTAAGGCTATGAAGGAGGATGAAGAGTTTATAGACAGATCTCTCAAGCAGCAGCTGCTGCAGCAGAACCCAAGGGAGACACAGAAAGAGCAATAAATGCAGGACAAAGTAGAGGAAGAAGATGCCAAGAAGAGAACAAATATAGTGGAGAATAGAGATGGGCACGAATTGAAAAAAAAAATTTTCTAGTTGTCGTTAGTCGGGCCGGTTCCGTTTCGGGTAGTTTCCGTTTTTCGCGAAAATTTGCAAAAATTAGTCGGTTTGTTTTTTTGTTTTTGTTTTTGTTTTCGTTAGTACTGGTTTTGGGGGGTAGCAGGCTCCTGGAGGCACCTCTGTGGGGTGGGTGCCTCCTCTGGCCCGCTATAAAGGGAAAGCGGGCTCCTGGAGGCACCCGTGGGTGCCTCCTATCCTCACCCTCTAGGAAGGGGAAGCAGGCTCCAAGAGACCCCTCAACATGGGGGTCTCCCCTCCTCACCTGCTGCTGCAAAATGGTATGCAATAGCCATATGGATATGCATACCAGTTGCAGACAGTGAGACCAGTGAACCCACCAGAGGCATAGGGTGATGCCTAAGGCTCTCGCACTGCCATGTCTCACAAAGAAGGGAATCGTACTTGCGTGTAGTGCAATGCAAGTAGATCTGGCTTAGGGTTAAGGTGGGTTAGTGCAAGGGCTAGGGTTAGGCTAGTGACGGGTAAGGTTACGGTGGGCTAGTGGGTTGCACCTCTGGGTGCCTCTCTGACCCACTAAGAAGACAGTCTGTGACGTATGGGTAAGGAGTCAAGGATTAGGGTTAGGGTTAGGGGGCTAGGGCAGGTTTTAGGGGGCTTTTTGGCACATCCCAGAAGTCTCCATGGCCAAGTGGCCATGCGATTGGTGGGATGGCTCCAAAAATTTGCATGGTCGTCCACTCCCACATGGCTGGCCACTCGGCCAGCCCATCATTGCGCAGGTGTAAAAAAAATAAAATAAAATAAAATCAATGGAGGACAGAGGAGGAGAGGAGAGACATTTTGTTGCAAGAAAAAACCCACTGCTACTGTGAAAAATCTGGCAGTTTATAAATTTTCGCATGTTTCTGTTGTGCTTGTGTGTTTTTGGACCACGATTTCAAAAACAATATTGCGTTCGCCGCCCCATTTTGGATCCCCCGCCCGCACCGCATGGTATGGCGAGTCCGGCTGCCCAGGACGGGGGGGAGGCGGGACCCCCCCCTCCAGAAACCACCCCTCCGGTAGGTGCCCTGCGCCCTTAGTCAAGCAGGCATTTTTCCGCCTGCTTTTTTGGCCCGGGAATGGGTGGGGGGAGAGTTTAAAAGTTTTTCCTGTGCCGTCCGTGCCGCTTGCTTGCACTTTAATTGCGGCGGCCGGCGGCGAGACTGGGCTTTTTGCTGGCTGCGAGCCTGCGGCGAGTCCCACCAGAGCAGCCCAGGACGGGGGATGAGGGGGGAGGCCGGGGACCTTTAGA